>PISX010013575.1:0-56182 GCA_004024625.1 Mellivora capensis | reverse complement strand
TTTGCAAATATCTTCTCCCATTCTGTCAGTTGTCTTTTCGTTTTGTTAACTGTTTCCTTTGCTGTGCAAAAGCTTTTTATCTTGATGAAATCCCAATAGTTCATTTTTGCCCTTGCTTCCCTTGCCTTTGGCGATGTTCCCAGGAAGAAGTTGCTGCGGCTGAGGTCAAAGAGGTTTCTGCCTTTGTTCTCCTCAAGAATTTTGATGGATTCCTTTCTCACATTGAGATCCTTCATCCATTTTGAGTCTATTTTCATGTGTGGTGTAAGGAAATGGTCCAATTTCATTTTTCTGCAAGTGGCTGTCCACTTTTCCCAACACCATTTGTTGAACAGACTGTCTTTTTTCCATTGGACATTCTTTCCTGATTTGTCAAAGATTAGTTGACCATAGAGTTGAGGGTCTATTTCTGGGCTCTCTATTCTGTTCCATTGATCTATGTGTCTGTTTTTGTGCCAGTACCACACTGTATTGATGATGACAGCTTTGTAATAGAGCTTGAAGTCCGGAATTGTGATGCCACCAACTTTGGCTTTCTTTTTCAATATTCCTTTGGCTATTTGAGGTCTTTTCTGGTTCCATATAAATTTTAGGATTATTTGTTCCATTTCTTTGAAAAAAAAAATGGATGGGATTTTGATAGGGATTGCATTAAATGTGTAGATTGCTTTAGGTAGCATAGACATTTTCACAGTATTTATTTTTCCAATCCAGGAGCATGGAACATTTTTCCATTTCCTTGTGTCTTCATCAATTTCCTTCATGAGTACTTTATAGTTTTCTGAGTATAGATTCTTTGCCTCTTTGGTTAGGTTTATTCCTAGGTATCTCATGGTTTTGGGTGCAACTGTAAATGAGATCTACTCCTTAGTTTCTCTTTCTTTTGTCTTGTTGGTGTAGAGAAATGCAACTGATTTCTGTGTATTGATTTTATATCCTGACACTTTACTGAATTCCTGTACAAGTTCTAGCAGTTTTGGAGTGGAGTCTTTTGGGTTTTCCACATATAGTATGATATCATCTGCAAAAAGTGATAGCAAATCTTCGCCGATTTGGATGCCTTTAATTTCTTTTTGTTGTCTGATTGCTGAGGCTAGGACTTCTTGTACTATGTTGAATATCAGCGGTGATAATAGACATCCCTGCCGTGTTCCTGACCTTCGTGGAAAAGCTTTCAGTTTTTCTCCATTGAGAATGATATTTGTGGTGGGTTTTTCATAGATGGCTTTGATAATATTGAGGTATGTGCCCTCTATTCCTACACTTTGAAGAGTTTTGATCAAGAAGGGATGCTGTACTTTGTCAAATGCTTTTTCAGCATCTATTGAGAGTATCATATGGTTCTTGTTCTTTCTTTTATTAATGTACTGTATCACATTGATTGATTTGTGGATGTTGAACCAACCTTGCAGCCCTGGAATAAATCCCACTTGGTCGTGGTGAATAATCTTTTTTTTTTTTTTTTTAAAGATTTTATTAATTCATTTGACAGACAGAGATCACAAGTAGAAAGAGAAGCAGGCAGAGAGAGAGAGAGAGGAGGGGAAGCAGTCTCCCCACTGAGCAGAGAGCCCGATGCGGGGCTCGATCCCAGGACCCCGGGACCATGACCTGAGCTGAAAGCAGAGGCTTTAACCCACTGAGCCACCCAGGCGCCCCGTGAATAATCTTTTTAATATACTGTTGGATCCTATTGGCTAGTATTTTGGTGAGAATTTTCGCATCTGTGTTCATCAAGGATATTGGTCTGTAATTCTCTCTCTCTTTTTTTTTAAGATTTTATTTATTTATTTGACAGACAGAGATTACAAACAGGCAGAGAGGCAGACAGAGAGAGAGGAGAGAGCAGGCTCCCCACTGAGCAGAGAGCCCGATGCGGGGCTCGACCCCAGGACCCTGGGATCATGAGCTGAGCCGAAGGCAGAGGCTTTAACCTACTGAGCAACCCAGGCGCCCCTGTAATTCTCTTTTTTAATGGGATCCTTGTCTGGTTTTGGGATCAAGGTGATGCTGTACTCATAAAATGAGTTTGGAAGTTTTCCTTCCATTTCTATTTTTTGGAACAGTTTCAGGAGAATAGGTATTAATTCTTCCTTAAATGTTTGGTAGAATTCCCCTGGGAAGCCATCTGGCCCTGGGCTTTTGTTTGTTTGGAGATTTTTGATGATTGTTTCAATCTCCTTACTGGTTATGGGTCTGTTCAGGTTTTCTATTTCTTCCTGGTTCAGTTGTGGTAGTTTATATGTCTCTAGGAATGCATCCATTTCTTCCAGATTGTCAAATTTGTTGGCATAGAGGTGCGCATAGTATGTTCTTATAACTGTTTGTATTTCTTTGGTGTTGGTTGTGATCTCTCCTCTTTCATTCATGATTTTATTTATTTGGGTCCTTTCTCTCTTCTTTTTGATAAGTCTGGCCAGGGGTTTATCAATCTTATTAATTCTTTCAAAGAACAAGTTCCTAGTTTCGTTGATTTGTTCTATTGTTTTTTTGGTTTCTATTTCATTGATTTCTGCTCTGATCTTTATTATTTCTCTTCTCCTGCTGGGTCTAGGCTTTCTTTGTTGTTCTTTCTCTCTATTAGCTTTTTTTATTAAAAAAATAAATGGGTTAAAAAGAAGAAAAAAAGTAAACTACTGGTACATACAACACAGATGATCTCAAACTAAGTATCTAAGTGAAACAAGTCAGGCATAAAACAAACATATATTGCATTCTTCCACATATATACAATTCTAGAAAGTACAGACTATTCCCTAGTTACAGAAAGCAGATCAGTGAATCCTGGGGACAAGGACGAGAGTAGGTAGAGACAGACAGATTACAAAAGGCTATGAAGAAGCCTTTGGAACGATGAGGTTAATTTATATATCAGGACCCACAGAATGGAGGCATTTCCAGTGGCCCAGCCCATGTCACAAATCCAAACCTAACTCCGTTTGCAGTTATTACAGATGTCTCCCTGTCAAGGAAACCTGACACACATCAATCACAGTCCTCCAGCTCAGCTTCGTCTAGTCTCCCTTACTTAGAAAACAGGACCTTTCTGGTCTTATAAGGAAATCCTGACTTCCTAGCTAATCATGCCCTGTTTCTCTATGTAGACCTCTTCTAACACTCTTTAAAACCGACTTGTACCCAAAATCCAATCAGAAGAGTGTGCCACTGCTTGTGAGGCATAGTGCTCCCCGAATCCATGTGCTGTGTCCCCTTGAAGAAAGGACATTGAACCCATTACTAAATTGTTTTAGTTTTGTAATTTGACAGGAAGTAATGAAAATGTCCATTATTTTAATTGTGGTAGAAGCTTACAGGTATATCTATTCATTAAAACTCATATAATTGTGCTTTTTATACATGGGTTATTTTACATCAATTATAGCTCAATAAAACTATATTAAAAAAAGGAAAACATATATACTCATATAAAAATTTTAATCCACATAAATTTTAAGGTTCTCTCATAATGTGTTTGGGCGCTCTGTCTGGCATGTATTTTCACTGGTCAGAATTATGATGAAATTAATTTTCCTGTGGTAAGGCAGTGTAAAGATTTCAAATTGCATGTACATCCCGATTCCATGGAATTTCTGACAGACCAACTCCAGCAGTTCCCCTCCCTCAACACTACTGATGTAAAATATGCTTAACAGACACAACCACCTCTTCACTTGGAACCCTTCTGATGCAGAGGTGATGTCTCCATCAACTGTCTGGGATTTTTTCCCCATTTCTAGCTAAATACTTGAAAAAGACTCAATAGAAATTACCTGTTTTGGAAGAATGTAGCATTGTGCCCTTTTCCCACAGTATATGTGTACACAAATGTTTTGGCTATTATTTTCTAATTGTGGGGTCAGTTTTCACAAAACACTGGTGCCATTGACTACTTCATCTAATTAGACAGGGTGTGGGAAATTGCAACATATACAAAGGTCATCTCTTTAGCATGTCCTAAATAGGATGGTCTTAATTCTTCATATTTTATTCTTAAAACCTACTGGAATTATACAAACTCTGTTAGTTGAGGCTAATATTTTTATACAGAGTCTGACACATTGTGAGTGTTTCATAAATCTTAGATAATCCAGTGATAATAAGTAATAGCCACTTTCAAGGTACATTTTGTTGTTTTGCCAAGGGCAAACTGACTCTTCCGAGCAGAAGTCAATTATGCCTGCCTTCTTATAGGTGCAATTTTTTCCCTCACCCACTGAGCCCTTAGGGTATAATTCAGAAGAGGTTTTGTGCCCAAAATGAGTGATGGTCTTTAACAAATGTAATAGTTGGTTCCATTTGCCAGAAGTGTCCTCGCCTTTCATTCAGTCTCAGCCACATGCATCATATGAAATTGCTGGGTTTTCTAGGATGAGTTTCAGGTTGAAATGTTAGTGAATGAGAAAAAAAGTGCTCAGAAAGCCTAGTTTAGAGTCAGTGCTGGGTGTCTTTTTGTTTTGTTTTGTTTTAATTAATTTCATCTTTTGTTTTTTGAGGGACTGTCTTTTATTTTATAAATGGCTGCTGTGTATTTGTGACACATTGCATCGATCAACTTTTCCCAAATGGTGTTGTACAGAGCACAAGAGGTGCATGGGATATTAAAAGGAGGTTGGTTAAAAAATTAGAGTGTCTCATTAAATAAATTTGGTAACTGTTAAGCAAAGTTGAACAGTTTCCTCTGCTGTAGGATTTCTCAGAACCTTTCATATGTCACTAAATTTTTAATCTCTAAGATAAACACATAGTACGCAATATTGGCTAAACATATTTGATTACAGCACCTTTTTAAAAAATTCAAAAAATGCCTCATTTTCATCTTGCAGAACATGAACACATTTTGAAATTAATTTGGAGAAATCTTTCTGTATATGTTCTTCTTCACATGTATTATAATTGCACATCAAAATCTGAAATCCGAAAAATGACTATAAATTTAGCAAAAGTAGCCTTGTCTCCATACTTGTATATGTACAAAATACATACATATTAATTAGTAATAATTAGATACTGTTAGACATGTATTATACAAAATGCCACATGTATGTGCATTATGCCTTTTTAAACATTAAAATAATTTCCTGTCATGCATTACACCTCTCCCATTTTCCTCTGCAGTGTTCATTAAAGAATACCTAAAATGTTTTACTACAAAAGGAGTAGGAAATTTCTATCAAAGTCCTCCTCTTTATCCCCACCGTCTCCTCCTCTTCATTAAATAAATAAATAAATAAATAAGAAAGAAAGAAAGAAAAGAAAGAAGAGCTCACATATAACTGTCACAATGCCAAATATGAAGTATTTTGCTGTGGACTTTAATTTTATTCAATGCCCCTAGAATTCTTTCTGGCAAACATTGTAGCAAAGTTAATTTGGGGATGTGATATCTGGTCAGTCTAAGAAATGATTGACTTCTAGAGAGATAATGGGACTTATTCAATAACATATATTTAAGTTGGTGCAATTGAGAGTGAAGTTTGTCTTTCTTTCTTCTTTTCTTTTTGCTTTTTAAAAAAATTTCCTTCCTTTTAGAAAAAAATTAATTAATATCTGTGCCCAGCATGGGACTTGAACTCATACCCCTGAGGTGCTCTACTGACTGATCCAGCCAGGTGGCCCAAAGTTTGTGTTTTTTTCAATTTATTGTCCGATATTTTCCCCGTCATATTACACCAACAGTGTTGTTTATGGAGGAAGGTAATCTGATCAATGAGCTTCAGATTTTTTAGGGATGTAGAATGATATGAAAAAAATCCATAGAAGTTGAGACTAGAATAGAAGTTGAGAAAAACTAAATATATTAGCTAGAGTTACATTTTGAGTAAACCAGGAAAACTAGATGTGTGCCCAGAGGTTCTGGTGAGAAAGTATAGGTGGTTCACATCAACAAGTAAATCCACTCATAACTCCCAGTACCTTTTTTAAAATAAATTTAATTTAATTTTTTGTCAGCGTTCCAAAATTCATTGTTTATGCTCCACACCCAGTGCTCCATGCAATACGTGCCCTCCTTAATACCCACCATAGGCTTAAACCAACCACCCCCCAAACCCTCAGTTTGTCTCTCAGAGTCCATAGTCTCTCATGGTTTGTCTCCCCCTCCAATTTCCCAACTCACTTCTCTCTATCTCCATTCTCCGTGTTATTCCTTATGCTCCACAAGTAAGTGAAAACATATGATAATTGACTCTCTCTCTTTGACTTATTTCACTCAGCATAATCTCCTGCAGTCCCATCCATGTTGATACAAAAATTGGGTATTCATCCTTTCTGATGGAACTCCCAGTACCTTTACATGGCTCCTCTTTACAGGCTTCATGACTAAACAATGACATTAGGATTGTTGATTTCATGATCATCCTCCTCATTACCCATATTGTCATTACTATGAGGAAGAATGCCTACTTTTATTATTTTTTTAAAGATTTGTGTGTTTATTTATTTGAGAGTGTGAGAGAGCAGGGGTGGGGAGAACAGAGAGAGAGGAAGACAAAGTCTTAAGCAGACTCCCGATGGAGCACAGAGCCCCACGCAGGGTACAGTCTCCAGACCCTGAGTTCATGACCCAAGTTGAAACCAAGAGTTGGTAGCTTAACCACCTGCACCATCCTGGCACCCCAAAATGGCTACTTTTTAAATATATATATTTTTCTGATTATTTACAAAAGACACAGTAATAATTTCTACAATATTTTGAGCTCATGTTTGAGATGAATGTTGAACATCTTTCTCCTTTTCCATGCATTTTCTTGCTCCGTTTCATGTTTCCTTAATAATAATGTAAGCCTTTATAATTAGCTATTAATAAAAATACCGTCATTATAAAGAAAAAACATGAATCATAAAGCAACACTTCCAAAGGGAAAATTGTGATCAATGGTTGATGTATTCTTAAAAATTCTAGGACTGTGTCAGATTACTAAATATTTAACTAAGATTTCTCCTTTCCACCCCAGATTCAAAGCATTTCAAATGTCCCTATGTTTTTGATTGGGTGAAAGTTATTCAAATATTATTTTACCTTTGATTCTAGTGACCATGCATTCTTTATGAATTTGATCCTGTACAGGATTCTGGGACACCACTGAGTACATTCCACTTACTAGTCTGGTCATTTCTCAGTCAGCCTTGCAAGGATTTCCTTTCTCCACCTGACACTCAATATTTGGGATTTCCTAGTGTTCTCTTGTCAGGCTTCTGTCCTCTCCCTCAGCTCTCAGGGGGTGAATGTGAGAAAAAATGTCACCAAATGAGTATGTTGACTGTAACAGTGTGTTTCATTTCCCTTTATTTGTCTATGTCCTCTCTCTCCTTCTGGCCAGGCATGTGCTCACGCCAAAAGCTGGAATCCTCTCTCTTACTTTTAATATTCTGTCATTTATAAGTCCTAAAATTCTACTTCCTAAGCATCTCTTTAATCCATTCCTTGATCTCCTTATTTCAGACCTTTGTCATTCAGACATTTGTCAAGGTAGGAAACTTGAAAATTGAAATAACCTCCGTTTTCCTAATTACCCAATTAGTCCCTTTCTGGACCTTGTCTGTTTTTACCCCTTCAGTGTCTGTAAAGCCCAAACCCCCTGGCAGGATGTAAATCCCCGTTGTGATGGGGGCCCTTGTCCACCTTCTTGGCCTCATCTCCTCCTTCTCTCTCTTAGTCTGACAGATTTGCTCTGGGATGCTATTTGCAATACCTCAAGTTACCGCTTTCTCTCCAGGCTCTGCTTTTCTGTACAAACTCCTCCATCCGAAGTGCGTGTGCCTCTTTGTCTCTTGGGAGACACCTATTTATCCTTTAGGTGACACTCTTCTCTGCAGTCATCTCCGTGATCCCATTCCTGTAGCATGCATGTACTGAGTTTTCTATGGCATGTATTGCATTTTATTTTAGTGGTTTTAGTAACCTGTGTTTTATTTGCGTATGGAAATCTTGTCTTGCACTTCTTTGCACCCTCAATTACAATAGCAACATAAAAGATAAAATGACTAAGAATAAACAAAATGAGAAATGAAAAAAGTTTTTATTTATATGTTAATATATATATTTTTTAGTGAGAAAGTTTTATATGCATTCCCAAGGCCTCAAAAGGAGACGTGAACAAATGGAAAGGCACATCATAGGAAAATTCAATATTGTATACATTTTTTTCCCAAGTCAATCTATATACTTAACATACCTCCAAAAATAGTATTACTGTTTTTTTTCTTTATTTTTTTGAGCCTGACAAATTGAATCTAACATTCAAATGAAAAATAAAGAATCAAAAATTGACCAAGAATTGCTGGAAAAGGAGAATAATATGTGAGGGGAAGAGGACTAGCCTGGATATTTCAAATATTTTAAAATATTATATTAGATGTATAAAGTACTAGATATTTAAAAATATTATACCACTCTAAAACATAGAACATGGTATTGTAATAGAAAAAGATACAAACCAATGGAAAGGAATAGAAGCTTAAGAAATAGATTGAGATACATATGAGTATTGAGTATATGATTAAGGTAGCATCTCAGATCTCTGGAGACCAATAATTGCAATACAGACTATGATCAGTTTTGAAAAAAAATAATCTTATGTGACACCACAAGAAATGGCATTGAATTAAAGATTTAAATGTGAAGAATGAAAGCATAAAAGAAATACTTCAATAAACTATAGGAAAATCTTTATAAAATTCAAGTAGGGAAAAGCTTTCTAACTTATGATATGAAAATAATAAGCTATAAGAAAGGAATTTCATAAATTCATAACTACTTGTAAATAATTTATGCATGCAAAGATTACCATAAATAAAATTCAAGAAATAATCTCCAAATCAGGGGAAAATATTTGTAATTCATATCACAGACATAAGGCTAGTTTACCTAATTTATAAAGGACTCTCACATATCAATAAGAAAAAGTGCTATGAACAAATAAAGATAGGTAAAATAAAGGAGGAGATAGTTAACAGAAAAGGAAATATAAATGTCTTTTCAACATAAGAAAAAAAGCACAAGAATAGTACATTTTGAAACACAGTGAGATACCACTTATTATTTTTCAGATTAGTAAATATGAAAACATTTTGTTTGAAAAGATGTGGGAAAACAATCTTTTCTCTTAGATTGTTGGTAGGAGTGTAAATGAATACAACTTTTATAGAGGGAAATTTGGTAATGTCTACCAAAATTACAAATCCAATTATTTCATCCAGCAATTCTGTGTGTGAGGATTTAATTCACAGATATATCTGGGCTGTTAAGGTATTTCCTATTTTAAAATGTAAGTAAAATTTTAAATTTAAAATTAAAGGAACTTTTGATTTAGAAAAATCACCATTTCACCATCTTTAGGTGTAGGTTCTCCCTCCATTTTGTTTCAAACGTACAGGACTGTCATGAATCCATGGTGAATCTGACAAATACATTTCTCTAGAAACTACAGACATTAAAAATTGCTAACAATTAGTAGAAAATTTAGAAGGAAAATGTCTACGCTTCGTATCTTCTATTAGGAAACTGAAATGCTAGCATTTTATTTAGCCTGTGAAAGTAAATGGTCTTAAGAAATTACTGACGCAACATACATTGCTTATATATCACACATTGCTTTTCCAAAACTCTTATTTAAAAAAAAAAAGTCAATTATGTCTTTTAGAGTAGATGCTTTGATCAAATGTTGTTCACTTATTTTAGCTTATCAGAAAAATAAAAAATATATGTACTATGTGGAATTACCTGACTTGATGGTTTTGTAGAGCTGTTGGTGTAAATATTTGACCTTCATCTTGGCCTCTGGGGAGCAGAGTAAGCATTAAGCTTCTCAGAATGGAGTTCTCACACATATGGCTACATGCTATGCTGTCCTGGAGAAGCAGGTGGCTAAGTCTGGCCCTGGCTACGAGTCCCCAAAGATTTACTCGTATCTGACAACTACACAGAGAAACTGTGTATAATCAATAGTTCCATCATAGGATCCTCACAGTACCATGTGCCTAAATGGGTGGGGATGTCTTTTTTCCCCATATGCTTCCTTGAGAGTGTTTTATTCTCCCCATCCCAGAGGGAAAGTATTCCTCAGAGAAAGAACTCTGAAAGACTTCGATGTAAGGAAATATTATGTAGAATCACACTGCATTTAATTAATGATATGGGGTGCCAAACAGAACATGCATATTGAATGTATTGATGCTGAGGAAGTTTGTACCTTGAAGTACAGCATTAAGATTTTAAAAACAGAAGCAAAGAGATGAAAGCGAATAAATAAGACGATGTTATATAAGCACAAGCATAGCTAAAATGAACACCAGCATTGGAATGGATTGCCAACTAAATATGAGACAATACTGTCATATTGTAATGTGGCATCAAAAAAAAAAAAAAATGAAAACGCAGCCTTTGGGAATTGCAAAATGCCGCTTCCGAAGACCGTGTAAATCTAGGCTAGTGAGTTCACCCATTCCAGTCCATCTCTGTCAGCCTCCAGTTTCAGGAATAGCATACATTTTCATTTTTGGAGCCGCCATTATGTGCAGTTTTAATACTTACTTTTTTTTTTAAGATTATATTTACTCATTTGAGGGAGAGAGGGAGAGAGAGCACAAGCAGGAGTAGAGGCAGAGGAAGAGAGAGAAGCAGACTCCCCTCAGCGCTGTGAGCCCAACGTGTGGCTCTATCTCAGGATCTGGAGATCATGACCTGAGCTGAAGGCAGACGCTTAGCCGTCGGAGCCAACCAGGCACCCCAATTCTTACCTCTTACAATAGTTTTATCCTGGCAGTGTTGTATCCACACCATTCACTTTTTAAGTTTTTGCATTTTTTTTTTCTGAATGGAATTTTCTTATTTTTCCTTTTAAACTATGTTTTTAGTGGAAATAAACACAGGTTGGGATTTCAGGATTTTTCAGTTGCACAGGACTTTGGACACTGCTTAAAGCAATGTGTGCTACACTTTATTGTGTTTTAAAAGCAGTTAAGTGGAGTTTATTGTATGTAAGTCTTGTATTTGTTAGAGAAAAACCTCACATGATCACCATCTGTTTGTTTTTGCACGACTGACCTTAGAATTTAGTTTTGATATGCCAATGGAAATGTTATTTTAGTTTTAGTTAGGACTGGAGTTTTTAGACAGGAAATTTAATTCTCATACCAGAAAGAATATTTGTGACCTCTGATTATAAGCCACTTTTAGTCTAAAATTTTGAAAGGCACTTACAAAAAAAACCAAAATAGAGTAGGTGATATAAGAATTTCAGTTTAATTTCATGCTTGTGACAAAGTTGGGGTCCCTGAAATAGGCCTTTAGTATTGGGGGCCTTACTGTGGAATAAATGAATCCAAATACTGTTTGGAGATCATAGGGCAGAAATTGTTGATCCAAGGGGTCGTTTTCAATTTTGTATCATTCATGGAGCTATTTTATTATGGAGATTTTCAGACACTCCCTTACTTCAAGTAAGCACAATCCTTGCTGGCTGGTGGCAGATTGGACTCTGATACTATATTCCATGTCTAAGTGGTGAATAGGAGCGATCTGGTCCAGCTGCCTCACAGACTGAGCCTATTTATTAGGGAAAAGGGCTCAGTGACCAGAGCTAACAAAGACAAGCTGGGGAATAAAGCAAAAAACTTGCAGCTGCTGATCTTCAGCTGCCTCACTTAAGGGGCCTCAGAGAAAGAATTCAATTTGTCCAAACCAGCATGTTTTAAATAACAATACAACACACCTGCCCACAGACGTCTACTTGGAGGGCTGTCAGGAACTGGTTCTTCCACTGTGCCTGAACCCAAGATTTTAAATGATGAACATGTGGAGATGCAGTGAAAGGAGAACACTGTTCTGGTTAGTGAGGTTTTTGCTTGTTTGTTGGCCTTGTTTCTTGGAGCTGCTACTGGAATTAGAACAAGAGCTACATGAGGTGAATGTGGTGTCCAGTGGATTCCTCAAAACAATGGCAAATCCAGGTTGTTCTTTGATTTAGATGTATTCTGGAAACTCGAGTGTCCAGAAGATCTGGAAGGGTTTTAGATATACATTAGTTCTTTTTATTTTTTTATGAGTAAGGGTTTTTTTTTTAAGATTTTATTTATTTATTTTTATTACACAGACAGAGATCACAAGTAGGCAGAGAGACAGGCAGAGAGAGAGAGAAGGAAGCAGGCTCCCTGCTGAGCAGGCAGCCCAATTTGGGGCTCGATCCCAGGACCCTGGGATCATGACCTGAGCCGAAGGCAGAGGCTTTAACCCACTGAGCCACCCAGGCGCCCCTATGAGTAAGTTTATGCCCAACATGGGGCTTGAACTCCCAGCCCTGAGATCAAGAGTCACGTGTTCTGTGGGTTGAGCCAGCCAGGTGCCCAACATCAGTTATTATTATATTTTTATGGGTTTGGTGTGTGTTTCTTCATTCCCCAGATCCCTTTTTTTTGGTTGAGGTATCTCCAAATTTAAAACAAAGGGCCCAGTTGTTAATCTGGAAAAGACACAATAAATACAAAACAGAGTATGCAAAAATTATACAAACACCAAGAAATTTAAAGGTAGTTCATCTGAAAACATGTCTGGTGATTGAAGAAGAACATATTGAGAATGTTTTATGTAAAAGTAACTGACATGCTTTTCTGTTTCCCAACACCCTGTGGTTCTAGAAACTGCAGTTGGGTCGGGGATGCCTGGTGCATACTCTTGCTCAGTGCTGGAGCTTTCCTGAGGGTAGAAAGTGTCTTAGGAATGGTTTTGGAATTTTTAGCATTTGATTGTTATATGTCCTTTATAAAGTAATCCACAGTAACTCCCTGTGAAAATCATTTCTGGAAATGCTTAATTGTAGATTGAAGAAATGTTTTGCCTTCATAAAATAGGTATGTGCTTCTAATTCTCATCTTATCCTCATAATGAACCCAAAGATTCGTCAGATTCCCTGTTTTCCAAGGCTTCATTGTTAGGAGGGATTTTACACATACACACACACACACACACACACACACACACACACCTCTGCTATGATAGAAGAAAAAATAACATAATAAATTACATGGTGGAAGCAAAAGAAGAAACGTGGAACCTCTGCTGGGGTTTACTTTTATCTTTCACTTTTATTTTGCCTGCTTCTCATTTTGCAAGAACTGCTCTTTGTGCTCTTGACTGAAGAAATTCTTGATAGCAGGAAGATTGGGTACTTTTTGCAGTGATAAGTGCTTTGAGGGATAATGTGAATCAATTCAATCACTAATATACTGATCACTTAAAAATTGTTCCCTCTATTTTCTCACAGAAAATTTCAAACATAAAGATAAACCCCAAAGGGGAAAAAGAAAATATCCCTACGTACTTCCACCAAATTGTTAAATTAGGTCTTTTTTCATCTTTTAATGCACACATGTTTACAAAAACTCATTTGTTTACTCAGTTATTCATTCAACAAATATATGCTGAGCACAGACTAGGTGCCTGACATTGTGCCAGATGCTGTGAACACTTTAGTTAACAAGACAGATAAGGTCTCTGTCCTGGCACTAGTTGGGGGAGATAGTCACTGGATATGCAAGTGAAGAAACAAATGAGTTCATCAATGGTTGTGGTAAGTGCTATGAGGGAAATAAATGCACATGAGATGGACAGTCAACCAAGGGGTCCTCTTTAGATGTGGTAGATGGGAATGAACTCAGGAGGAGATTTGTAAGTTCAGATCTGAAGGATGAGAAGGAACAAACCATGTAAGAGTCAGGGAGGGAATATTTCAGGTAGAGGGACGCTAGCTGTCTACACAGTTTTTAACCTGTATTTTCCCAGTAAATATAAATGTCTGAAATTCTTAATAGAGAACTCTTGTGGTGATATTTTAGAAGTCATAATTTTTTAAAAGTAGGCTGGGCATGAAGCCCAGTGTGGGGTTTGAATTCAGGACCCTGAGATCGAGACCTGAGCTGAGATCAAGAGTCGACGCTTCATTGACTGAGCCACCCAGGTGCCCCTAGAATTCCGATTTTTTTGAACTTTTGAAATACTATGGGTAAGTACATTTATCTGAAAACATTTTCAGCAGTGTCTGGAGCAGCACCGTGTAATCAAACACATGAATATTTCTGCAGTGAAGCATAAGAATAATCACACTGTGTGAGATCAGTAAATAACTCTGAATAGTCTCACTTTCAATTAGCTTTTGGTGTCTGATGAGTTCTAGTGAGATTGGGTTTTTCTGCCATTTAAGTTATATATAAACTTTTGATTTTGGGCATTTTTTTAGATTTTAAGATCATAGGTAAGGGGGATTGTGAAATGATATTTCATGTTACAAAACACCATAATTAAAGCCACATTTTTATATATTTAGACTGTCTCCACTTAAGTTATTTGTTATTTTAGCCTGCTGGGATGACCATTCTTCTAGCTGTGTATTTGTACACATTTCTGATGATTTTCTTAGACAGCATTGAATTGTTATATAAGGGATGCACCAAAAATTTTTATGCATATTTTTATATAAATTTGATGTTTTACAGTAACTTACCGAAATTGAATACCTCTCAAAAGAGCTTCCTAATTCTATAGCTTAGGTGAGAATAATTATTTTCATAACATCAAACCCATGGCTCAAATTTAATAATTTTTAAAGCTAATGACAACAACAATAAAGTGTATCTTTGCTTCTGGTTGGTTTTCACCTTAATTCCTTTTCACTCCTCCATTTATAAAAGAAACCACATATGTAGATAGATTGGATTATTAACCATTAAAATGTAGCCACTCAGGGGAGGGGGAGAGTGTATTTGGTTTATTTTCCATGTCAAAACAGAATGATTCAGGATCTGTGCTTATAGAAAAGCATTCTTCATTTAATTATAGAAGCATGGGTCATATTTGTAGATTTCCGGGCTGTCATTGTCTTCTCTGAGCCTTCATAGATTTGATCCTGCATCTGACCTTCCTGATTAAGATCAGCCTTGGGATAACTCCAGAATTTAGTCTTCAAATCTTATTCTGCTCAGAATGTGACAGATCCTTCTCTTCAGAGCAGTAACTCAACAGTCCCTCACATCAGCTCTGACTTAAGCATGTGTGATATCAAGACCACACTTCTGCTATGCACCCTTATAATAAATCGTACCCTCTTTCTCAATAGTCCCTGTGGTTTTTCAAGAGTGATGCTAGTTCCAAAGTGAGGTTTAGAATCAAAATGTCAAATTGTTGTTGTTTGTTGTTGCAAATGTAATTTTATCATCTCTATTAATTCAGTATGAAGGAATACATGCTTCTCAGACAAATTGTATAAACTTCAGCTACTAAAATATGAAATTCAAGGATTCTGCCATTATTTACATATCCATACTCCAAGGGCCAAATGAAATCCTTCTTTACTTACTACTATGTACAATACGCTTTTCTATGTGTTTAATGTATGCCTACAGGATGTGTTCAAGGCCCAGGTGCATTATTTATTAACTCTATTCCATTGGATCTCACAGGCCTCTCAAGCATAGATGTCTATCACTGAGATCTGAATATTTTAAAAATTGGAATGTCAACATTATTCTTCTTGGAATAAATGAAGGGACTGTGGGTGTGAGTTGTGGCTGGTTGCTAAGAATATCTAATCAGGTTGCATTGCTATAGCAACAGTGTTGCTAGGACTTTAAAGTTCCCCGGCAATCAGTTGGAATTCATAAGTGAAAGACATTGTTTATCTCGGTGGTATTTTAAAGTGATCCTAGCTAGCATAAGGCAGGAATCCCATACTTGGGGAAGGAATGATACCCCCAATGAACTGAACTCCAGTTTCTGATCTGTTCAGAGTATGTAATCTACAGTAAGAGGGTGGTAATCTAACAGCCTATTTTTTAAAGTGTTTTAATTTCATGGACACCACCTAATTCAAGGTCATTTCCATCTGACCCTTCCAAGGGCTCACAAAGTGGCCACACCATCAATGATTACACATTGATTATTTGAGAGGAAAAACATCATTTTGTATTTCTGTCATACATCAGAACATGGATGACTCCAAAAAATTCTATTAGTGTTCCTATTTCTCTTTTCTAAAATGAAAATAGGTTTTTTTTCTAATTATAGTTTACATCTTATCTAAAATGAGGACTGTTTAGAAAGCATGAACCAGATAGTTAAAAATCTCTTAGAGCTGACTACTTTTAACATCTTGTGGTAAAAATCGTGTACATTCACGGTTGCTAAATAAATAGATATAAAACATGTGTATGTTTCTTTGACAGTTTGTTTTTTCAAGGTAACCTTACACTGGATTTTCAAACTGCTTTAAAGCTGTCCTCTTGTTTGCCCTATTGTAGTTTTGAACACTTTTTTTCCTTCACAAGTCCATTCAAAACATTGAGATTGTCAAGAGGTTAGTATCAGAGTTGAAAGCCTCTGAGTTTATGAAATAACTGCTCTGTCCTATTCAAAATATTTGGTTAAGGATTTTGTTAAATACAATCTTAGTGGAACATAAAGCCAGCATTTTTTTTCTTGTTTCAGTCACTAAACTTTCCAGTGAGGGAAAGAGATTGTATGACTGTTTCAACTTTGTAAAATAGAATTTGATTCAATTTAAGGAATTAAAATAACGACCTATTCAGGTTGATCACGGAGGGTTGAAAAACTGGTTTTAGGTTGGCTGAATATGTGGTTGGATGAGTTATGAACTCTAAGTAGCATTCTCTGTCATTTGTCACTTCACAGAGACCCAGAAATGAAAATAAAACAGAAAATGTTTGAAGATTCCATAGGATGGCTTGCTAATCAGTGAAGACTGAGGTGCTTGTGGACTAAAAATTTTTGAAAAATCACTATGTACTAGGCACTGTTATAAAAGTTTCATTATTCACTTAAGCTTTAAGATACCATGTGAAGGTTCTATTACTTAAGAGAACCCTATGAGATTTCTGTTATTCCCATTCTCTCTTTTTTTTTTAAAGATTTTATTTATTTAGGAAAGTGAGAATGAGAGAGAGAGCATGAAAGAGGGGAGGGTCAGAGGGAGAAGCAGACTCCCCACTGAGTGGGAAGCCTGATGAGGGTCTGGATCCTTAGATTCCAGGATCATGACCTGAGATGAATGCAGTCATTCAACCAACTAAGCCTCCCAGGTGCCCTGTTATTCCCATTCTATAGGTAATAACACTGAGGCAGAATAGAGCTAAACAGATTCTCAAGGTTACATGGCTGTTAGATATCAGAGCCAGAACTCAAAACTGAGAGTTCACTTCCAGAGCCCTCTTTTAAAACCATTGCTTTGCTCTGGGGAATACTGAGTGGCTGTTTAAGCTAAGCTATTCTATTGGATTCATGGCCTGTGATTTCATCCATAGTTTTGCTGGTCCAGAAATTTGTTTGTGGTTTTTGTCAGTTTATCCAGGGGTATACTGTCTTCAGTGGTTTGTTCACAATGAATCAATGCACAGGGTGTGGATTATAAACCATTCAAATCATTTGCAAGGGAAGATACAACTTTTCTAAATACATAAACTAGTCATCTCTGCAGAATATAACCTCATTTTCTTTGTATAAATCTTTTAAAAATATTTTATTTATTTATTTATTTATTTATTTATTTTTAAATTTGACAGAGAGGGAGATAGCGAGAGGAGGAACACAAGCAGGGGGAGTGGGAGAGGGAGAAGCAGGCTTCTGGACAAGCAGGGAGCCCGATGTGGGGCTCCATCCCAGGACCACGGGGTCACCACCCGAGCCTGAGGCAGACACTTAATGACTGAGCCACCCAGGCACCCCTCTTTGTATAAATCTACTCAGGGAAGCAAGTTACAAATGGGAAAGTTCTGGTGAAAATGGAATTGGAGTAAGTATTTCTCAAGAGAAGTAAGCTTTCATTTTCATTGTATCTGATTTTCTTTAATTCTAGGAATATATGATGGCAAGAAAAAAAAAAAGAGGGTTGTGCACTTTCTCTTCACGATAGGACTGGTGAAACTACCCAATTGGTATTAACTGGTTTTTCTTCAAGCCTTTAGCTCACATTTTGTTATGATAAGAGACAGTTTACTTCTTTATTTGCTGATGAGTAGACTTGAAGGGGTTTAGGCGGTATTGCAAAGTGGTTTAGGAGTAAGACTTTTGCAGGCGGACAGACTGGGTTCAGTCCTGACTTTGCCACTTAGTAGCTATGGCCTCTGGGGAAGCTACTTCTCCAAGCCTTGGTTAGCTCATCTTTATAACTAGAAATCATAAGTAACTGTGTGTTACAGATTGAATGTGTCCTTCTCCTACCCAAATTCATATGTTGAAAAGCTAATGCCCAGGGTGATGGTATAGGAGGTGGGAGCTTTGGGAAGTGATTGGGCCCTTGTGGATAGGATTCATGCCCTTATTAAAGACACTCCAGGAACCTCCCCTGTCTCTTCCACCATGTGGGGGTGCAATGAGAAGTCAGCAGTCTGCAACCTGAAGGAGGCCATATTGGCCCTCTGATCTTGGACTTCCAGCATCCATAACTGTGAGAAATAAATTTCTGTTGCTTATAAGTCACTAGTCTGTGGTATTTTTATATTTTTTAATACCAGTTATTTTTTATAATACCAGTCTGTGGTATTATAGCAGCCTGAAGGCCCAAGATATTCTCTTAATGTTACCATACAGATTAAATGAGAAAAAGTATGTGATGTGCCTGGTACTCTGTCAGTCATGTGGTGCTCATAAGCCAGTACTCTGGCCATAATGATTGGATTGGGGCAATATATCCATAAGTGGGGCTCACATTAACACTTTTCCTATTGTTTATGGAACAGGTTTAAAGAAATTGTTAGAAATAGCCCTGGCACCTAATAAAGTGTAACGTTTGGCAAATCCCTAACCTCTTTTTAAGACTTAATTTCCTCCTTTTTTTTTTTAAGATTTATTTATTTATTTGACAGAGAGAGAGAGAGAGAGAAAGATCAGGTAGGCAGAGCAGCAGGCCGAGAGAGAGGGGGAAGCAGGCCCCCTGCTGAGCAGAGAGCCCGATGCGGGGCTCCATCCAAGGACCCTGAGATCATGACGTGAGCTGAAGGCAGAGGCTTAACCCACTGAGCCACCCAGGTGCCCCAATTTCCTCCTATTTTGAGAAGATGTAATAATACCTAATTCTCAGGGTCATGATAAAGTTTAAGGATAAGATGAGAAGAGACCTACATCAGAGCCCTAAATAAATGCTGATGACTATTTTTTAAAATGATGTGGCTAGTTGAAATTTTGAAAGGTCTTACTTTCCTGATCATGTGTCTAAATTTTGAGAACATCTAATCTTTAGCTCTCTATATGCTGTTTACTGCATTTTTAGTTGTTGGGGTAAATGTTATGATTTAATATATTCATGAAATCATTCATAGTATCAGTACTGTTAGGTGTTTGTTGTTTGTTTTAGCTGCCTGCAGTTTTGCTGCTCTTAGTTTTACTCCATGAAGAAAGAAAAATATATGGGTTGTTAGATCACATTGAATCACGTTCCATTTTCTTTGCAAACTACATGGTCTAATGATTATTGTTATGTTGGGTGCCATTTCACGAAAGGAATTTAGAGGGGCACCTGGGTGGCTTAGTGGGTTAAACCCTCAGCCTTCAGCTCAGGTCATGATCCCAGGGTCTGGCGATCGAGCCTCGCATCGGGCTCTCTGCTCAGTGGGAAGCCTGCTTCCCCCTCTATCTCTGCCTGCCTCTCTGCCTACTTGTGATCTCTGTCAAATAAATTAAAAAAAAAAAAAGGAATTTAGAAATACAATGAAAACCTGACAGATTCCGAGTTCCTAGTTGGGTATATTTTCTTTTGTCCATCATGTTTTTTACTTTCGTGAATTTTTGTTTGTTTATTTCCTAGACAATTGAAGACAATTCAGCATACATTTAAAAAGTCTTGCTCAATCGGGTGTTATACCTAACTAATGAATCATTGAACACTATACCAAAAACTAATTATGTACTGTATAGTGGCTAACTGAACATAATTTAAAAAAAAGTGTTGCTCAAAGTTAGATGGTTAGCATCTTGTACATTTGGGGAGACAAGCAAGTAAGGAGATAATCATATGGTCTTTAGAAGTCAGTATTAGCAAAACACACAAACTTTCAGGGGAAAAAAGATACAGAAGCAGTCGAGAGAATCATCAGAGAAAATTCTTATGAGATAGCTTTTTTTCTTTTCAAAATTCTCCAGTAGATGACAGGTTTCCTATCTTTGAGGGCAATTAGGAGAAGCCAGGAGGCCTTAGAGAGACAGAGAAGCCTCATCTGATGTGTAGCCTCTAGAATCTTTTATGGATATTTTTAATGTGCAGGAAGCACAAATTCTGCTAAGTTCTTCACCTACCAAGTTTCTGCTCAGCTCATAGCTCATGTGCCAGATGGTGATGCAAGACAGTTTTGATAGAATGGTAAAATTGTCACACTGTTTTTGATAACAATTCCCCCCCCCCCTTTTTTTTTTCAGAGTCCCTCTGTCTCTTTGCTCTGGCATGCTCTTTCCCAGGTCTTGCTTCCTTTGCTGGGCTGCCGTCTCGGTCCTGCAAAGGGCTAAAATGCTACAGAAGGCATTAGCTCTTAATGTCACGCCTCCTTTCACCTCTTGTGGCAAGAGCTGTGACCTATCACCCCCACCATAGATTTATGCTTTTTACAAGGTCTGCATTTAGACCCTAAGGAATGGAAATTTATGGAAAAGGAGGATGGGTCCAGGATAACAGTGAGGGAAGGATTCTGGTTTTTTAGTGACTACTACAACTTTCTGCCAGAGAGGCTAGTTGTGGAGAGACTGTGGGAAAGTAGTGAGGACAGGCAGAGTCAAAGAGCCTACTTTTGTTACTGTCATCCCCTGAACAGCTGAGTCTGAGCTCAGAGGAGTGTGGGTTGTCTCTGACTGCGCACCTCCCATCAACTTGGAGGGCTTGGGGGCCACATCTCCATACCCTCAGCCCGAGTCCTCTCTCCAGCAGGTGAAGGAGAATTACCATTAGCATTTTCTACTGTTCCCTTCACTGTTTTTCTAAGCAGGTATAGAAACATGGCAAACAATTCTGAGAAATGTGGCACACAATTTCTGAAAATTTTGTGGGCACCTACAACAAATAAATAGTGCTTAATTTTTAGGTTAAAAGTGTCTCAAAGTCTTTGTACCTATTTTTTTTTTACCTTAACAAAAGTATTGTCTTTTGCAAAAGTTTATCTTCCTGTTTTGTTTAGCTAAATATTAAACTTATCTCATATCCCTTGAGTACATTATATTTTATATAGCTTAAATTTTTCTAGCACCCAATTCATCCAAGAAATGTCTTGGGAGGGGGCACCTGGGTGGCTCAGTCAGTTAATAAGCATCTGCCTTCAGCTCAGGTCATGATCTTGGGGTCCTGGGATCCAGACCTAAATCAGACTCCCTGCTCTGCAAGGGGTCTGCTTTTCCCTCTCCCTTTGCCCCTCCCACCCCGCTTGTGTGCTCTCTCTCTCCCTCTCAAATAAGTAAATAAAAATCTTAAAAAAAAAAAAAAGAAATGTTTTGGGTGTGTGAAAGCTCTGACTTGGTCACTTTTCTGTTTTGTAAACAACATTGTGGTTGACAAGATGAACTCTACGGAAAATAAAAATAGGAAAAAACAAGGGGGGGAAGCCCAGTGTGCTGCATGTATGAGCACAATAGTTTTTTTTTAAGTTTTTATTTAAATTCCAGTTAGTGAATATGCAGTATAATATTAGTTTCAGGTGTACAATATAGTGATTCTACACTTCCATACAACACCCACTGCTCATCACAGCAAGTGTGCTCCTTAATCCCCATTGCCTATTTCATTCATCCCCACCCCCCACCCGCTCTTGATAACCATCAGTTGGTTCCCTGTAGTTAAGAGTGTTTCTTGGTTTGTCTGTCTCTTTCTTTTGTTCCCCTTTGCTCATTTGTTTTTGTTTCTTAAATTCCACATGAGTGAAATCACATGGTATTTCTCTTCCTCTAACTTATTTCACTTACAATAATACTTTTTAGCTCCCTCCATGTCATTGCAAATGGCAAGATTTCATTCTTTTTTGTGGCTGAGTAATATTCCATTATATATATCCCATATTCTTTATCCATTCATCAATCAATGGATACTTAGGCTATTTCCATGTTTTGACTATTGTAGTTAATGCTGCTATAAACTCCGGGGTGCACGTATCCCTTTGAATTAGTATTTTTGTGTTCTTTGGGTAAATACCTTGTAGTAGGCATGGTAGTTTTTGATCTTTTTTTTTTTTTTTTTTCTGTAAAGAGAAAGTTCTGTGAGACTGAAGTTTCTACTTTGACCTATCATAGAAAAGCTAAAACCAACATTGCAGAAATAAGAACTATGATGCATTTTCTGAAGACTCTAAAATTTAGTTAATGGACTCTTTCTTAAGAACTATGCTACAACTATAAATCTTTTAGAAACCCATATTATTTGGGTTCCATCCAAACCTTGGATTTGCATCTCTCATTAACATGAAGATTTTCATATGGACCCTTAATGCTCCAATTGTTTCAAGTGCACTTGAAAATGGATTAGAAAAACTTGGCTAGTGAACGTTGAATTTTAGCTGCAGCATGCAGTTTTTATGGAGGCTCCTGTTAACTAGACAGTCTGATCCAAAGGTATATGATGCAATGAGATCCATACCAATTGCTTTGAAAAGCTTTTTCTCTCTACCTTTATTTCAGTGTCAATGACCCATGAGACTTGATCCTCAGATGTTGAAAACATTCATTTCCCAAATAATTGGATGTGGTGGGTGTAAAAGCAAAGGGCTGCTGGGACACTCTTTCTTATGTGGACTTAATGGGATACAAAGAAGAAAAGTTCAAAGCAGTATGTGTGAAAACAATGGGAATTTATCACAATTCTTGATGATATTTCCCTTGAAGATAACGAGATGAAATGTTTAGTGCATTCGATTTTTAAAGGGTGCTTTAGTTGTCAGTCAGTCTCATGTCTGCATGTTCAAACTGATGAGACCAGTATTCTGTAGCTGGAGGCAACTGGCTCAAATTAATGATATAAAACACAGGCACCTTGACAGCAAGTCATTTTGCAAAGCTAGTGGTTGTGACTCAGAGAAAATTTGAAATTAAGTCTATCTTGGAGTAAGGACCATACTTGGAGGGATTTTAGTCATTGACCATCAATCAAAACACCAGCTTATCATCAAAATGCATGGTTTTAACTTTGGTAGCAAAATCTCTAAGGAATTGTGTTAAGAGTCATTGTCATAGGAGTTGATCACATTCTCCTAGGAGAAAAGTCTATGTGAATGGAAGATTAATTAAATCATTCTTTACTATTTGACAGCTTATCAGTTCAGAACTTTAGTTTAGGCATAGGGTCTAAAGGATTCTTTACCACTTGTCCTAAATGTGGTAAGTGAGGTGATTTTGGGGGACTGATAGCCAGAGCCAACCAAAGCAAAATTATAAAGAATATACCAATTCTAGCAGCAACATGGTTTCTTTTGCTGTCATCCTACAGATTCACAGGAGCCTGAGGCTGGGGGAACGTTTCCACAGATTGTCCTGGGCTGTCCCTCAGCCATCGTCAGGCAACTGCATTCTTTCCTTTCTTCCTGAAGGGATAATTTCTGGGTGGAACCATTCTTTTCATTTCTCCCATTTGCTTGGGATGTGAATGAGCAGAATTGGGTTGTTGATTCTTGCAAGGATATCAATTTCTCCTTTTAACTCTATAATTCTCTGTGATTAGCTATTATTCCTTTCATCTAAGTTGCATGAATCAAGGTGAAGCTAAATCTCCTAAACTATTGGACTTTCTACCAAATCAACCAGTTTAGGGGAACAATGTGGCCACCTTATTCCTGAGCAATGATAGGATTTTAAAGCTTTTTATTTAAATTAGCAACTAAAGATGTGTGTACATACTTACATTTAAAGATATATGTACTTATAGACTCTTTTCATAAAAAGAACTAGTTAATGATCTATCAGTAGGTTTTTTTAGATTTCAAACTATCACCATTAAAAGTATTTTGTATTTCTCAATAATATCTAGTTAAAAGTTTCCATCAGTTCTGTCACTACACATATAGTGTGAAATAGATACACAGAGAACATGTTAAGACTTTAACCTCACTTGTAAATAAACTTGTGAACACACTTTTTGTATCTAAAATCTGCCCTAGATACATAAAAGTCTGTTCTTACAAGCAAAATACTTTCAGATAAATGTTTTTATTTGATCTTGTATAGCCTTTAATTTTATGGACAGAAATAAATAAGGTGAAACAAAACACACATAAAAACCAGAAAAAAATTTTTATTCCAGAAAAAATTGTACTTTAAAAAAAAAGATTTTATTTATTTATTTATTTGACACACAGAGAGATACACACAGTGAGAGAGGGAACACAAGCAGGGGGAGTGGGAGGAGGAGAAGCAGGCTTCCTGCTGAGCAGAGAGCCCAATGTGGGGCTCGATCCCAGAACTCTGGGATCGTGAACTGAGCTGAAGGCAGATGCTTAATAACTGAGCCACCCAGGCGTCCCCAGTATTGTACTTTTTAATGATTGAGTAAATACAACTATTTTTGTTCATGTGTTTAAATTTTTTTGAAAGAATGGATTCAATCTCAGAAAGTAAGAGGTGTGTTATTTATGAACACAGATTCACAGCCATTTTAGCCTAAAAATACTTTTGTACAGGAGAAAATTACAACTCAACAAATCTTAGTACTTGTAAGAATGTGGGTTTGGATATTATGATGTTGTAGGGCGAGAGCTCCCCTTGTTTTCTTTCTTTTTTTTTTTTAAGGATTTTATTTTTTTATTTGAGAAACACCGAGATAGAAAGAACACAGAGGGAGAGTGTGAGGGAGAAGCAGACTTCCCGCTGGGCAGGAAGCCCTGCACGGGGCTGAATCCCAGGACCCTGGGATCATGACCTGGGCGGAAGGCAGACCCTTGACCGACTGAGCCACCCAAGCAGCCCAACATTTTTCTGTTCCTAGTAGAGTTATATCACTACTTTAAAATCTGATGTAGCCAAACAATTTTTTTATGTTTCTTCCTTTTTTTAAATGTTTCTTAAAAATCCAGAAAAAGAGTGAATGTATTCCTTAATATAATTGAATATATTTGTATTGTGGATTTTATTTCTAAAGTAAGTGTGGACTAACGAGGCATTTCTTATCATCTAATAAATAGTGAAGATATGTAGATAAGGGAGCAAACTTCGAAGATTGGATATTGTTTATTGCATTAAAGGTATATCGGTCTTACTGTGATTCAGAAGACC
Organism: Mellivora capensis; assembly: GCA_004024625.1. Classification (NCBI taxonomy): domain Eukaryota; kingdom Metazoa; phylum Chordata; class Mammalia; order Carnivora; family Mustelidae; genus Mellivora; species Mellivora capensis. Next base: position 30,951 of record PISX010013575.1, on the reverse strand, counting down.
CGTGTAACTGGTCATTCAGTCATTAGATTGACACCAACCGTGTAGAATTTTTCTATTTTAAATTTTCATCATTTAGAAAATTTATATGCAAGACATTTCTCATTTTCACTGTCTTTGATTTTTTTTTATTTTTTTTTTTACCCCCTGAGCCAAAGAAATCCGTTACTTTTTTTTTTTTTTGCTTATGAGTAGTTTTAATGATAAGATGTTTCTGGTTTATGTTCTACCAAAAGACAGGGAGGGATTCTTAATGAATTTATTTGAAAAATGGAGAGAATAACATAGCAGTTCATTTAGAGGATAGGAATATAAATTCAGGGTATTGCTTCAGGTTAGAGAAATAGAAATAACATGATTTTTCTTTCTCTTTACTCTTTTCCACAGATATTCATTTATTGTAAGTCAGGACTAAAGCATTAATTAATAAATAGTAATGGCATGGAGCATATTCTTTGGAATGCAGTTCATGGCTTCTTGCCCAGGACAGCAGAACAGCTGTTTCTGCTGAATTACTGGAATGTGAGAAGCAATGATGTAAAACCCTTCAAAGCACAGAGAGTAAGGGGATTTTTTCCCCCTCTTACATCCCAATGAATAGAAGCTTTAATACACAAAGAGAGAATTTAGAGAGCCCTGTGCACTTTGAGCACAACACTTCTTCCCTTTGCACATTCCCATTCTTCCACTAGATTCTTAATGTGAGATGTTTCAGGGTTTTTTGGTCACACAGATTGTTCTGTTCTCCCATGAACCACTCAGAACCAGACCCCCTTAGAGTCTCCCTAGGATGAACACTGGTCAGAACTCTGCAGTGAGAGGGTGGAGAGTGGGGTCAAGTGGAGGGAAGCTTGGGTGTGGCTCTGCTGTGGTGGGGAAGGGCTCTGGAGCTGAAGGACCTTAGATCCCAGATCTGCCTCTTCTTAGCTCTGGGACCTTTGTCAACTTACTTACCATCTCTGTTCCTCAAGTTGTTGTTGTTGTTGTTGTTTTTAATCAATACACGAGGATAATAATAGAATCAATCCTATAGGGTCCTTGATGAGTATTATCAGAAAAGATTTATGTAAAGCAAAATGTCTGACTCATGGTAAACACTGAATAATGGTAGCTATTTTTATGAGGCATTTTATTCCAAAGTATTTTTCAATAGGTTCATTGTATAGATGGTAGCATTTATGGTATTGAACGATCTATTTAAAAACTATACTGGAAAGAAAATTGAGTAGATCCTGGTCAGATGCTATGCAATACCTGCTATATGATTTAGAAGAGTCATTTAATCTCTCTAAATCTCAGTTATCGTATCTGAAAAATGGAGGTAGTAACGGCTTATATTGATTCTATGCTTATCAGATGCTAGGTACTGTGCGAAGTGCTTTATTTATTTATTTTAAGATTTTATCTATGTATTTGGGGTGGGGGAGTAGCAGAGGGAGAGGGAGCAGCAGAGCAGGGAGCCTGACGCAGGTCTCAATCCCAGGACACTGGGATCATGACCTGAGCTGAAGGCAGAGGCTTAACCCACTGAGCCACCCAGGTGCCTGTGCTACATGCTTTATATGTCTTAGCTCATTTCATCTTCCTAACAACCTTACTTGATAGGAACTATTAACAACTTTATATAGAGGAAGAGACAAGAGAGAAATCTGATTCCATTCATTTGAACAGTTCCTGCTGGGCACCTAATATGTGCCAGACATTTTTTCTTGAACCTGGAGATGTAGCCATGAACAACCTAGACAAAAAGGGCAAAAGCAGGGGCCTTTATAGGCCTATGTTCTAATAGGGGAAGTGAATGAACAGTAATTTTAGAGAAGAAAATATATCATATTGGAGTGATGAGTGCAAAGAAAATAATAAAAAAAAAAAGAAAGCATGAAACATGTGGGATGATTTGTAATTTTAGGTAGGGTCACCAGGGATGATCTCATGGCAAAAAAGTGAGATTTTGAGGGTAAAAAACCTGAAAGGATTGCGGTAGAATTCTAGGGAGAGGAAAGAAGCAAGTGTCTGCATTTTCGAATACTCCCTTAACACTGCTAATATAAACCTACCCACTTCTTTAAGCTCTTGAGAGGATCAAATGAAATAATATGAATAAGATTTATAAACAATAAAGCACCAGATAAGAAATAATTATTATTCAAAAGAGGAAGAGAACAGTGTGATACAATTTAGTATCAGACAGAGGTCTACTAGGTTTTCTCTACTCTTTTTGTTCCTTAAAACTATGTTTCCTAATACAGAAGATGATGTGAATTCACTTCCTAAGGCAAATCTCCGTAGAGAAAAACACATCATCTGTCATCCACCAGGTGTAGACGCATCACTGAATTTCAATAGCTCGTTGGAAAGTTTCAGAATAGTTTTCTGCCTGTAATGGAGACCAAACATATTTTCTAAAACCATCTTGATTTCTCAAATGAAGGCAATTTGGGCTATCAGAAATTTCTTTCTCCTCTTGTGATATTAAGTTCAAATGATGCAGCTCTTTCAAAGTTGTTTTCAGTCCATTAATCATTAGTCACCCATATAATTCAGGCCAACCTGACTCAAAACCAGAACTGAAAACACTTGTGAATTTTGTTTACCAGCTTCATGGTTCTCTAATGACCCAGCTGACACCAAGTTAGCCAGAATGACTGACCATTTATTCCACTGATTAAATCCAGTATATCGGCTCATTTTCCATTGTCTCTTTTTAAGGTATAGTGGCTTTAAGTAAGAATAGTTCCAGTATATTTATTGAAGTTTAGGAGTCTGCAATATAAAAAGGATTTATTTATGAGAAGCTCATATAATTAAAAGTTGTTTTTCTTTCAGGGCTGCAAAACTTTCAAGTCATATAACCCACAGCTTTAAGCCTTGTATAAATTTTGACGATAGTGAGTACTACTGTCAGTTAAGCAACTATTGATACCCTGGGTGATGCTTCATGTTTCATTCCTGTTATTTTTTAAAAAATAAACTTTAAATGTATAATACCCCCATCAACTTTATGGTGAAATAGCTTCCCATATGTATGGGGGAAAATGATATAGAGACCCTTTGGTGATTGATCCTGAGTTGAGAAAGCATATTCATAGTGGAATCAGGGAAAAATTCTAGACAGGCTCCTGAGGAGCAGAGAGCTAAATTTTGGTGGATATTTTTTACTTACCTCTCCTGGATTGGATCCCATTTTATCTGTCTTGTATGATTTTTTTTTAAAGTCAAGAAACATGTTGGAAAATGTTTATCTTTATAGAAGATGACTTTCTGAAATATATACAAGTATTTATAAATTATTGGCTAAAATATTTTATTATGTACTTATGGCAACCTATTTCCCTATGTGATTGTTTGCTAAATCTGTGTTACATACAAGTATGTATTAGGTAATTTGAGTCACAGCTTTGAGGAACTTGGAGTCTAAAGAGAAAGAAAAAACACTTAGAAAAAACCTGTTTTAAGAATTAACTATGTTTTAAAATATTAACAACAATAACTAAAGTAATGCTTAAACAACATAACACTAAGCTTCTCACTTTGAAGCCAGCAGTCCCTGGATAGCTTTCTCGTTCTCTCCCATTTCCTTTTTTCCCTAAACCTTTGCAGCTTTCTAAGTCTTTTTCCTGTTTAGATAATTTTGTATTAATAAGATAAAAACTTTGGGATTCTTTGCTGTCCAGGGGATCGAGCAAGTTTGCTTCTACAAAGAATATGTGTGTGTACACACATACATGTTTGTGTGAATTTCTTCCATATGGGGAGGGAAAATAGGACGGATTATCAATTTGTATGTATAATGTTGCTCATCATGTATTTGATAACACACATAAATCCATAGATCAGTATTTATGGCAAATTCAATGTCATTGTTTCCATCATTTATGAAGTGCATATTTTACTGGATTGCAAACTACAACTTGAAAGGCATTATTTCTATTAAGTTCTATCATCCTTAAATTGTACATTTCTTATCTATAGCGATTTGATACTCATTTATAAGATAATGGCATTTTCCAGTTGGAAGGGTACAAACCCTTCACTTTTCACAGAGACGCAGAATGGTCCAGAGATTTTTCCAGTGCCTAGTACTTGGTAGGCCTAGAATCCTTGTCACATCTGTAGGCACTTGACCATTGCCAGCCAGTAGGCACAGATTGTATGTGGAATTTCAGGATGTATTGCATCCATTTAGAGCTGAACATGATAAAGAAATTTAAAAACTGATGCACCCGGGTGGCTCAGTCAGTTAAGCATCTGCATTCGGCTCGGGTCATGATCTTGGAGTCCAGGGACGGAGTCCTAGGGTCGATCATTCGGCCTCCCTGCTCAGCCAGGAGTCTGCCTCTTCCTCTCTCTCTGTCCCTCCCCCTGCTTTTGTGCTTTCTTTCTCTTTCTCTCACCCACTCTCTCAAATAAATAAAATAAAAATAAAATAAAAAACATTTAAAAACTAAAAATAATTGCTACTTCTTCTGTCAATGTGGCTGACACTAATTCTTTATACGTTGAGGGAGTTATGGGAGTGGCTTTAGTGTCATAAGAACCATGACCTATTTTTAGCAGAAACTTCTTATCACCTTTCATTGACTGGATGATGCAATAATAAGTCCTGAAAAACTAGCCAAAGTTGCCTCATTATGCTTTTTCCATGCTGATGGGAACAGTGCTGCTGAATTTCAAGAGGTTAGCATAATTAGTTCAATGAAGCTACAGAAAAAGGGAAGATTTCCCTTCTATTACATGAATCATATAGAGTTAATAAATGTTAAAATTGATTTTTAAAAAATCTGTACATAGTTCTAGGGGGTGTCTAATATTCAAAACTAGTTTGGAGTATGGGTGGGAGAGGAAAAGAGGAGTGAGTGAGTCCATAAATGAGGAGCAAAAAATGGGTGAATTCAGATTACAGGCTTACATTTCCATTGCTCTGTATTTCATCATGAAGTTCCCATCTTGTTCCTCGTACACCCCCCCCCCCAGTAATCTAACCCAGCAAACGCCCAGACCTACACGTGTCGTGCAACTACCCCAGCCCACCACTCTCCACCTCCCAACCTCCACAATTCATCTCCGCCTCCTGGGGGTTCGCCCAGTGTTCTACGCATGCGCACTCTGCGCCGCTGCCAGGCGGGCTGTGAACCCATGCGCTGGTAGCTGCTGTCCACACTCCTTTCACGTCCCTGAGTAAATGTCACTTTCTTAGAGACTTTGTGTCTGAACACCTCATCTGAAAGAGCCCTAGCCCCATCACTCTATCACCTCACCTCTTTGTATCACTACTGGCTGTATTCTGTCTTCTTCTTTCTGCCTCCGCCCACTGGCTTGTAAGCTCAGTAAGAGTGGACCGGATCCCTGCTAGGACTCCAGCACCTAGCCTAGTTCCTGGCACTTGGTGAGTGCTTAATAAAGAATTGGGGGGAAATCAATACGTTTTCTTCAGGAGAAGATAATTTTGAAAGGCAACAGGGAAGGAAACAGATAAAAATCCCTTCCTTCGTGGAACTTAAAATATTTGTTTTGTATGAAGAGTAGACTCTTATTTTAGTAACTTTATGTACATTGCAGCGCATTAACACAGAGCATATGTCCTTATCAGGTTTAAAGAGACCAAGGAATGAGAATAGGAACAAAAGAAGATAGATATTAAGGAATCCGTTAATTTGTTAACAGCATGAAATTATGTATTTACCCTCCCTAAGAACATCGTCCTTCATTGTAGAGGCACGGTTTAATAATGAATAGTAGATGTGGGCCGCTGGATGGCTCAGTGGGCCTCAGAAGGCCTCTGCCTTCGGCTCAGGTCATGATCTCAGGGTCATAGGATTGAGTCCCGCATCGGACTCTGTTGGGCAAGGAACCTGCTTCCTCCTCTCTGCCTGCCTCTCTGCCTACTTGTGATCTCTGTCTGTCAAATAAGGAAATAAATTCTTAAAAAAAAATAGATGCTGATATATTTTACTCTTCCTTAAAAATTACTGACATACTAGACATACCCTCAGACAGACACAGGTGACAGCGTGTTAAACTTTATTCCAGATTTCTTTTCCTCCTTTAAAATTTTTCTCTACTTGATGTAGTTTGTCAGTGTGCCACGTAAAAAAAAAAAAGTACTTTTAAAAGGATGCAAACATTTTCCTTGATCTACAAAAACAAACAAATGAAACACTACAAACAAAGAGGGGAAAATAACAACAACAACAACCCAAGATACTCAAGAGAATAAGCCTCTAACTGCCCCTGCCAGGAGTTGGGTAACTATAGCAGTAGTCACGTCCGTGGCTTGTTGCCAGCATGGTAACTGTGAAGTACACCGGCGGAACCATTCTCCTGTAGAGCTTGTGCGGTAAAGACTCCAAGGACGTTATGCAAATTTCAGTATACCTCCACTTTCCACCCTTACAAAGAGCATGCAATGAATGCCATGTACAAATTATTAAGGCTAGAAGATAACTACAATTCAGGTTATTGATTCTAAATTGTAGTTGGTCACAAAATTTCAGGCCCTGTGGTGGTAGTAAAAAGTATGAAGAATGTGTTCTTTTTTTTTTTTTTTTTGAGTTTTTTAAAGATTTTATTTATTTGAGAGAGAGCGAGGGAGACCACAAACTGGGTGATGAGCAGAGGGAGAAGCAGACTCCCCACTGAGCAGGGAGCCCAATGCAGGACCTGATTCTGGGACGCCAGGATCATGACCCAAGCTGAAGGCAGACACTTAACCGACTAAGTCACCCGGGTGCCCCAAGAATGTGTTATATTTTCTTAAAGATTTTATTTATTTATTTGAGAGAGAGAGAGAGAGAGAGAGAGAATGAGCAGAGCAGAAGGAGAGGGAGAAGCAGACTCCCCCCTGAGCCTGGAGCCAAAAGTGAGGCTTTTTCCCAGGACTCGGGATCATGACCTGGGCTGAAGGCAGCTGCCTAACCAACTAAGCCCTCAAGGTGCCCTGAAGAAAATGTCATTAAACATGCTAAAAATTAATCTTTTCCAGCATACTTTTTCTTTTTGTTTTTAAACTAAAAGAAATCTTTCTTTTTTTAAAAAAGGTTTTTTTAAAAAAAGTAATTTTAGATTCGCATTAAAATTAAGAGTAAGGTATAGAGATTTCCCATACATCCCCTTATCCCATACATCCCCTTATCTAATTGTGTTAATTTTTTGAAACTATGTGCATGTCAGTTTTGTACCTTTTGGTTTCTGTAGCATACAACTGATACTCTTGGAATGTTCTCTCATTATTATTTAAAAACTGAAATTCTGAAAGTCATTATTTTTTCCTAATTCTAACATTCATAATCCTTGTACAAAGTACTCCCCATTATTCCTTTCCCCCCTAATTATTTTCCGTTTTCTTTTCTGCCTTCTTCCCTATTTATCCTAAACATAACAGCCAAGATCAATCCTTAGATGGCACTCTTATCACATTGCATTTTTTTTCACATTGCAACTTTTTTAAAAAAAAAACAAGACAGCATCTATAAAGTGTCTGACTCCATGAACTCCCCCATCCCTCACCCTCCACAACACATACCCATGATGTAAGAATTGTGACAGCACAGGCAGTTGTGTGTGGGGATATTGGGAGTCTCCCTGGGTTTTCTTATATAATTTACTTCATTCTTGCTGACCCTTCCTCACATATTTATTTCCTGACAGGCCCATTTCAACCTGTATTCTTCATTGTGTTCAAATAAATGTACATTTCTCTTCTTTTTATACCTTTATGGATAATCTCCAAACTCCTGTTGTATAATGTTTCTTCTATTCAAAACTTTGCTATAGATTAATCTTTGTGACATTTTCTAAGGCTTCTCTTTGATCATACCTACATTTCTTCAAAATGAATAAAGCTGTCTCCTCATGCAGTTGTAATTAGCTTTGTGTGTTGTTTCTTGGGTTCTTGTGTGAATGGTTAATGAGTACCTCTTTCTTTTGCTGTGTGAAATCTGTAAATATAAATTGCTAAGGGGACCCAAGTCTGGGGGGAAGGGAATTATTTTGTGGAAAAGAAGTTTTTGTGATATGTGGATGTATGGGTGGTATAACTAATAGCTATGTAATTTTAAATCGTGAGAAATTATACAAAGGTGAACTTATATAGATGATTTCATCTTTATGTGTGTTCATTTCCTAATTTATAAAATAAGGAGAAGAGGGATATGAATTAAAATAGGAACGGGCAAGTTAAGTAAATATACAGAGTTGGATGGGCATAGTTTCTTAGTCATTTTGCACTTTGACATTTGATAGACACAGAGTATGAGATAAATTTCTTAAAGAAAAACAAACCCACCAACACAAGTGCTGTGTCATATGGCAGCTGGCACTTGGGACCTGAGATGTGGAAAGCAAATGCCCTCTCTAAAGGGAATTGCTGTAATTTAGCTCTATTTATTGTTTCCATGTAGAGATGTGAGCTCCATGTTGCCAGAGCTGAGCTTTCAAAAGAAATGAAAAATCAAGGGTGCCTGGCTGGCTTAGTCTGAAGAGCATGTGACTCTTGATCTCAGGGTCATGACTTTGAGCCCCACATTGTGTGTAGAGATTCCTTAAATAAACACTTAAAATTTTTTTTAAAAAAAGTAAGAAATCAGAGTTTTGATATCAAACCTCCTGACTTTTTATTTTTAATTATATATGTGGGGGAGAAAGAGAGAGGCAGAGGGGAGAGAAACTCCCTACTGAGTGTGGAGCCTTATGCAGGGCTTGATCTCAGGACTCTGAAATCATGACCTGAGCTGAACCAAGAGTCTGATGCTTAGCCCACTGAGCCACTCAGTTACCCCTTCCTGACTTTTTGAAGTGAGTTCTGATAAAAACAAAAAACTGTGTGGGCCAAACCCAATACCATGAGGCCACACAATGAAGCCATCTCCAGCCCAAGGACTGCCATTATCTATGTTCTAAAAACTAGATTATCTCTAAGATTTCTTCTTGTGCCAGAGAGCTCTATTCTAACTTCCTTTGGCGGGGGCTGGGGGGAGGCATCAACAAAGCACTGCTGCTGAGGATAACAGATAATCAGAAATTTATGTATATAAGTATACGTGTATAAATATATATATACACAGTTATTATATATAATATATTATTATTATTAACATATAATGTATTATTTGTTTCAGGGGTACAGGTCTGTAATTCATCAGTCTTAAACATCACACAGCACTTACCGCAACACATAACTTCCCCAAGGTCCATCACGCAGCCACCACAGCCCTCTCACCCCTCTCCCCTCCAGCAACCCTCAGTTCATTTCCTGAGATTAAGAGCCTCTTATGCTTTGTTTCCCTCTCTGGTTTTGTCTTGTTTCATTTTTTCCTCTCTTCCCCTATGATCCTTTGCCTTGTTTCTTAAATTCCACGTATCAGTGAGATCGTATGATAATTGTCTTTCTGATTGACTTATTGTGTTTCATGTAATACCCTCTGGTTCCACCCACATTGTTGTAAATGGCAAGATTTCATTTTTTTTTTTAAAGATTTTATTTATTTACTTGACAGACAGAGATCACAAGTAGGCAGAGAAGCAGGCAGAGAGAGAGGAAAGGAAGCAGGCTCCCTGCTGGGCAGAGAGCCCAATGTGGGGCTTGATCCCAGGACCCAGGGATCATGACCTGAGCCAAAGGCAGAGGCTTTAACCCACTGAGCCACCCAGGTGCCCCCAAGATTTCATTTTTTGATGGCTGAATAATATTCCATCATATATATATATATAAAATCTTTTTGAACTATTCATCTATCACTAGGCTCTTTCCATAGTTTGGTTATTGTGGACCTTGCTACTGTAAACATTGGGGTGCACATGCACATTTGTATCTTTGGGGTGGATACCCAGTAGTGCAATTACTGGGTCGTAGGGTAGCTCTAGATAATCAGAAATATTTTTATCAAAAGTTTCATTGGATTGAATTTTTATACAGAAATTTGAACTATTGAGGTATTTTCAGTGAACAGAGAACATTGATAATCCTGAGAACAGCTATTTATAGGAAAGGGCCCAAATGCTAAGCTGTGAAACATAGTAAAATCTGGTTAGAGAAGATCTAATAGGAAGCAAAGAAAAAATGACAGAAGTGACTGGAGAGGGTGGGATTATGTATGGAAGTGCAGAATCAAGGAGAAAGAAGTTATTCATAGTAGTGAACTGTGCTGACTGGCTTTTTGGAGGGAAAAATAAAATGATTAGTCCAGGGAAGAAGCAATTTGATTTGGCTGAGAGGAGGTTATTGGAAACCTTGGAAAGGGTGGCCCTTTGCAAGAATGGGATGGAAGCCAGACTGGAGAAGGTTAATGGAGTTAGAGGTGAGAAACTGGAAGCTCCAGAGGTATGCCACTTTTCCAAGAGCTTGGATACAAAGAGAAAAAGGACTGGGATGAGAGTGGAGGAATCCGTTGCTTTCAGAGAAGACAGTGCATTATAAATGGGGAGCGTCTGTGCTTGCTTGAAGTTGGATGGTGATACACTCTCTTCATTGGCATTGCTGTCTTGGAAAGTAAGTACTTGCTTTGTGAGTGACATATGTGAGCTCCTCTATGGTGTGAATAGTTGAAACATAACATTTCTGGGTAACTTGTGGGTGGAATGGTTAATACAATTTTGAGCCACTGTTTTAGTATATGCAGCATATATTCAAATGCTCAATAGCTTCACTAACTCAAGGGTGGCAGGAGATAATAGTATCTCCCCTATGCGTGAACATCACTCTAGCATGTAATAACGTCTCCAGACTCATGGGCTTAGTTCCTTAAAGGTGGGGTTGTACTTTGAGCAATATCACTCTGGGTTCAACCTGAGCCAAGAGTATTTTGTGGTTATTTTTGCTGATCATGGAGAACCTGATCTCTACCTGTTTACATGCAGCCCTTCTACTGAACTCTGTCTGTCCCCTTCCTGAAGCTCCCATTACCTGAGCTGAACCACATGCTCATGTCCCCAGGATTCTAACACTGTATCAGGTTGCCAAGAGCTAAGGAAGAGTTCATGTCCCCAGGTGTCTTAAAGCCATTTTGTTTTATCTTTTTTTTTTTTTTTTTCATTTTCACAAATTTTAAAATTCCTGCTAGCCTGTTGTATGATAAAAATTAAACATAAATCTCCTGTAGAGATTCTTCAAGTAGAAGATAAATAGAAATGAGTCTTCTTTTTGTTGTAATTCCCTAAAAGACAGAAATATAGCTCAGATACAGGGGCGCCTGGGTGGCTTAGTTGTTAGGCGTCTGCCTTCGGCTTGGGTCATGGTCCCAGGGTCCTGGGTTCGGGCCCTGCTTCAGGCTCCCTGCTGGGTGGGAAGCCTGCTTCTCCTCTCACTCCCTCTGCTTGTGTTCCCTCTCTCGCTGTGTTTCTCTTTGTCAAATAAATAAAATATTTTTTTTTAAAAAAGGAATATAGCTCAGATAGAGTAGGGAAGACTAGTGGGTTTATTTAGAAATGGTGACTTTGGGTGAAATGATTTCTTTGTTTATAGTACACTATGGTGTTGGCATGTAATGAAGTGGCATTGTTTTGTTGATGTTACAAGTAACAAAACTAAGGGGTATAAAATATGCATTTCTCTAACTTGTCCATTTATTTATTTCAAATTTCAAATTTATTTCCTCTGTTCTGGTAAAGCTATTAAAATAGGTGACTGACAGCCATCCATCCTGCACTTACTAAGCCTCTTCTGTGCATTATACCCTAGTGGTGACGGTAAACAATTTGCACGTGTTAACTTTTATTTAGCAATAAGACATGGCCAATTAAGCAATCAGAATGGAGTGATATGTGCCATAGCTGGGGAGTGCAAAATACTATGAGAGCATAGACTGGACAAGCAATTGATCTAACAGGATAGGGCTTTCTTAGGAAATCACCTTTGGAATAAGACCCAATGGAGTCATAAGAGGGAGCCAAACAAAGGTATAGTTCTGAACAGAGAGAAAGGCAGGTGGTACTGTTCAAGAGGTGAGCCAGGGTATAACAAGTCAGAAAAATGGAGAGAACATTTGCTAACTCTCTTTCATCCAAAAGACAGATATATTAAGCAAGTATTAATGTGCCAGGCACTGTATTAGGTACTGGGAGTTACAATACTTGAAGTGACTGTCTTCATGGTGTTTATTATGCAGGCAGGAAGTAACTTAGCATTAATACAGTAACAAGTAATTTCAGAACATTGTGTAAGTGCCAGAGTAGAGACATGTGCAGTAGCACAAAGGAGAAATAGTCAATTGTGTTGGGAGTCTTGAAGGAAGGCTGGAGACTTATTTTACAGCAACCCAAATATAAGGGGGTCTTTTGTTAAGTTTTACTTAGGGGCTTAATTCAGAACTTAACCTTGTATTGCCAAGACAATATGTTTGCTCTGCAGCAGATTTCAGAATAAGAAACCTAGAATAAGTGAGAAGAATGATGCTTATGGAAGTCTGTGCATTCTATTCAGGGCAAAAGAAAACATGGGTTGTTTCCATGATGGAGAAAAACAATTTGCTAACTCAAAGTTTGCAAGGAATCCCTCAAAAGCCATCTAATTATTATAATTTGCTTTATATGAACCCAATATGCACATTCTTCTCAGATAGGGGATTGAAGTACTCAGTCAACACAAGTATTATGTATTAATATACATTAATATCTTGGGATGAACATGTTACTATGTGTTCTGTTAGTGCAACTCAGCTTCTGAAGGCTTGATAAGATCTGGTATCAACGCAGCTGAGTGAATTTAGAAGATGAAATTAAAAACCTGGCTTCAGAATAATTGGAAAAACTCCAGGCACTTTTAACATATGAAAGTAGATTATGTATTACTTGTGATTTTTCCTAGAAAAATAATATTTTAAGAAAGCAAAATTATTCTAAAGCAAGTATTTTTGTGATACATGGGGATTTGGGGATTTTTAAGAAGATACTGCAAATGAATATGGCAGAAGTTTCTCTGAAATAAAATGGACCTTTGGAGCTTCCAAGACCATGTGATCGGTAGTTCTGAGGCTCCATGAGTTGGAGTGATCTGCTCAGAATTATACACCCACAAGTAGAGCCTGACCTGTGCATCTCTCCTCATCCTTCTTGTGCCCTTCTCAATACCTCCATGCCTCAGGATGACAAGCTTATCTTGACAGCCCAAATACCTTCCTTCTAGATGCCCTGGTAAATTAAGGAGATAGAGTTATGAGGGATGCCTGTTGCCTTATTCTTAAGTTGTAAGTGAGAGGAATAACAAAGTGTATATACCTTATCACTTGATTAATAGTCACATGGTTTTCCATTTCTATTTGAACTTGAAATGTAAGATGTGGTGTACTTTTTGGTTTACCTGCTACCGAAGTACCCTTTTTTAAAAAATGAAAGTAAATAATGATATTTATTACCTAGGATAAAATATGCATATTAAAAATAATATCTAGTGTGCTACGTGAATTATAAATATCAAAGGCAACAGGATGATGGTGTATAGGTGGGTAATTTTGAAAACAAAGCTGGGAGAACTGAAAATTAGAAGAGAGTATATTCTTTATGTCTTAGTAGAAACAATAATCAGATAACCTATAAGGGGAGGGACCAGTTAATCCAGAGAATGGAGAGGCTTATATTTGATTCACTTGATAGTTTTCTAATCAGAGTGGTCATCTCTAGCCTGCCTAAACTGTTGAGAAGGAGCGGGAGCCTGAAGCAAGAGCCTACGCAGTTCTCCATAACTCAGTTCTCTTCTTATGAGATGTCAAGTAATGGGGTTGGGTTTGAGGTCACTTGATTTGATATCTTTACAGATGACCTGGAAAAAAGAATCTAGAATATGTCCATCAGATTTGTACTTGATTCTTAAATTAGGTGAAACCTCAAAGGATAGAAATAAATTCAAGTAGTTTTGCAAACAGAATAAAAGTTATATACAGAGAAGCATGGTGCCCTTTATAATGCAAATATAGGATTGGACTCAGCATAAGAAAGGAAAGACCAGGGCACAAATCTGGAAAAAAGCTAAATACTAGTCAGCAATATGCTGCCAGTTTTAAAAAATGTCTGCACCATGCTGACTATGGTTCTTATTAATTCCATGTTTGTGAATGGCCAAGGTGCTTTAAGGACTAAAATTGTGTTACAACGTACTCCAAATGATAGAAAAGAAAGAAAAAGGAGGTCACACACAAGTACAGGTTTAAGAAAACAGAATGGTTCTATACAGAAAAATGAAAGAAAAGGCTAAGTTAAGAAATTAGTCATATAGATGCTTTTAAGTACAGGAAGGGAATTTTTTTATTTTTTTGTTTTTTTTTGGGTGAGGGTGAGGTCGATCCTTTCCTTTTTATACTGACATAAGTGGAAAATAGGTTCAGTGAAAACAAAAAGACATTTTTGTGACTATCAGAGTAATAAATATTGGAAGAGACAAAGAGAATAGTGAAATTACCATCCTGGAAGGCTTGACTGAGATAATGAATGGTTGTTTTTTCCTTAAGATTTGAGATATTTACTTGCTTGAAAAATACTTAGCAGATGACTGGAACTGTCTTGTCTGCCAACTCTGTGACTGTAATTTGAAGTTTGCCAAAAAGGCTTTGAAATAAATTGTAAATTTTAATTAAAATAAACGAAAGGAGGAGTTAGGTAACATTATTATTTTTGAGTCTCCTCTAGAGATGCATTAGAAACAAATCTTAATTTTATAATTAATTTATTATTTGGCTCAAAATTTCTCTTTATTTCTTCTTGTTTAGAGATATTTATCTTTCTCTGAACTATCCATTCATCTTGCCTTGGATTTATTTATTTAAGGGGAGAGAGAATGCTCTGGGGACTGTTGCAGAATAATGGGCAGATGGACTGATTTCTTGCTTATTAGTAAGCTGGAATGGTTTGACTATAAACTTCTTCCTAAGGGATAGGAGCCACTTAAAATGAGGCTAACTCAGTCGTGGAAATATAATTAAAGATAAAGATATTATTTTATCTCTCACATCCCCCACCTTGTTTCTGTTTTTTGGTATTCTGGTTTGACTTGATGACTTCGTGTTATCCCTGAGGAAGCCTTAAGTAGACCAGTGGTTTGTTCTTTTGTTCTTTTGTTATCAGAGTTGGACAGATGTAACTGCAGGATTCAGCAGGAGGTAGCTAGGAGAAGCCTCTCATTAAAGAAGAATTGGGAAATCCCATCTGAACAGCCCTCCTCCCATTATTTAGAGCGTGGGGAACACATGATTAATAATACAGTGAAATTCTTAATATCAAATGCAAGGGTATGCGAAAAGTGCCATACACCTACACTTGCCTTCTTCTTTATTATTTTCTTTTCTAAAACAAAATTTATATTTACTGAAGTTAGATACAGCATGCTTTGAGGTAGTCACGGTGAGATGTAATTACTATGTGATCAAGTTGTAGTTTAACTCTTGTGGAGCCCAATAGAGTACTTTGGAAATAAGGAACTAAGCTTTGCGCAGTGGCAGTATCGTAGCCAATGAGGTTTATCCGAGGCGCGATTATTGCTAATTGGAAATAAGGAACTTCTGAAATCAAAGCTTCCCAAATATCCATGGCAAGAATGTTAGTGCTTTCATACCTATTTCAAAGCATGACTTTTGATTCTGATTAATAGTTTTATTTACTGTACTACTCTTTGGCTACATAAATTTGAAAATATATGCAGCTTAAATCGTGTGTCTGCAGCTTTTGGAGGGAGAAAAACATAGAATGTTGTGAATTCATCTCTCTCTCTCTCTCTTTTTTTTCCTGTTTTTTCCAATTGGTTTCTATGTATGGAAAACCTCAGACCTGGGCACAGACTGTGTGGAGGGTCAAGGGCATGGGTTAACTGTGAGGAATGTGAAATGGGAGAAATGGGAACTGGAGAGTCTGCATTGCAGCCCCCTCTCTACCACCAACTGGAGTTTGCTGTGGTTAGTAACCTCTCCAAGCCACAGGTCCCCTCCCATTTAAAACAGGAGAACCTCTTCATAGAGGATTATGGTGTACACTAAAGATAATAGTCTAGGTAAAGTCACTTTTGCATGTTAAGTCTACAGTATCAGTTTGGTTTCTCATTGGGGAACTGAATTCCATTTTCTGTGTAAGCATAAGAGGGATTCCAGAGCAATGAGATATCAGTCCTTCTTGTCTCTTGAGTCTTTTTTGTATTGCCAACTCTTCTTTATTTCCACCTTCATCTTAGCAATGAGTCAGGCTGTGACATAACTAAGAAATGTTGCCCAAAGTAGCTTCTTCTGTTTTCCAAAGTCAATGATACTAGGGAAAGAACTAAGAATCAGCTTGGAGTGAAAGAAGGTACTCTTTTATAATTAAATAAATGTTGCTTGTATTATATTATCCAAAGAGACAGTCACCCTGTAGTGTTTTCTTTCTGATAGGATGGTGTTCCTAGGCTGAATTAGAACTCACTCAAATACTTGTAGATACATCGTTTCTGAAAACATCTACTGTCAGCTAGGTGAAACATTCTTCTCTAATCCATGAAAACAGTGAGTTCCTCCAGAAGAACCAAATTTTGAAAAGAGTTTTAAAAGTGGTCCAGTCGACATTCACTACACCACAAAACAGCTTCCACTATCAGGAAAAGCATAGGCATGCACACTTGTGGGCTCACAAGTACTCCTCTATTTGCCAACATAGGACATTTAAATTAGATTATACTTTCCTGTGTTTGGAAAACTACTTATTATCTGGAATTGAGAAACCTGGTCGAGATCCAAGGAACATCACGTGGCCACCAGCATAACGCAGTTTAACTTTGTTAACCTCACAGTCCTGTATTATATAAGGTAAGGATGATGGAGTGTATACCAGAATTACAGGTTCATAGAAGAATCTTGGGCAAAAATCAAGAAGAACCTTGGAAATCATACCTGTAGTTTACCTTTCTAGAAATAAAGGCATAGAGATTCAGGTGACTTGCCAGCAGTTGTAATTGTGGGCCATCCAGGAATGGGATTCATGTGTCCTGACTACTTATCCTATAGAGCAGACCAAAAACTCATGGTCTGTATAATGGCATGTTATGGAAAACACTTCTCTTTAGGGAATTAAATCTAAAAACATAAAGACATACTTCAAAAAGTTCTCCACATCAAATGTCATTTTGTGTTTTTGTCATATGCTTTTATTAAATGTTTGGAGAAGAGAGAGTTCTTTCTCTAATAACATTAGCTGACACTTTGAAAAAGAAGTTTGTGGATTTGATTTCAAGTTGGGTCAGATGGAAGTTGTCATCTTCATCCAGCATTATCAAGAAGTCCAGCCAGGTATGTGGCTCTTTATGGTAAAAAGCAAATTAAGTGGGTATTTTCCGTTTGTTGTAGGAGCATAAGTTCTGGTACAGACAACAACACAGGGACAATCTAACTGCCCATGTATTACTAGCACTTGATCCCTGTGTTGCCAGCCTCCAGTAGACACCTGTCTTCATTCTGTCTCCTACAGTGTCTCCTTCCTATACCTCGGATGCCTGATGTGTCTGAGTTTAGGAAAAGCTGTCTTAGTGATCCTGAAGAATGTGTCTTGATTTACTGGCTGAACCTCTCCTGCCAGCCACATCTTCAGACCTAGCTGGTAGATCTGGGGGATCATCTCTTTTCCTACTTCTTCTGTTTTTCTGTGAGTGTGCTGCCATACCATTAACTAGGAGAATATAATGAGTAATTTACTGGGAATTACCAAAAAAGCTCAAGAGGAAGAGGCTCTAACGCTTAAGACTGAGGTTGAGTGGTGGAACAGGAAAACCTTGAAGATGAGGTAAATTTGAAGATTAATTTTATACCAAGAGAAGGAATCAAGATCAATTTTAATTATGTTACAAATATTCTTTAGGTGGGCCAAGAAGAGGAATCCCTGCTGTTTGTATTTTTATTTAACTTATAACAGATGGAGTTTTCCAGTTAAACTAATAATAAGTGAATAGTCTTGATTTATCTGCAGTCTGTTCAGTTGATCATGAAATATGCACTGCCTGCTATGTGACCAATATTACCAGAAAGAGGTATTGATGAGAAGAGACTGCAGCCGATATAAAGGAATCTCCTGGGGGTGGTTTTAACATTCCTAGGTTAAAGTGAAGGCAGAACAGAGAGTTCTCAATGAGAAGAGAATGCTTTTTCATGCATACCCGTGGGGGTAAGAATCACGTCTTAATTATCTGTGTATCTTTAGAATGGAGAAGAGAACCTGGCACTGAGCGTGTGTACAATAATGTTTGCTGAAGGAGTATTAATAGTCTTTCTGGGCATATGTAGAGAATGAGTAAATTATTTGATTCTTTTTCACTGAACAAAATCCCTCTCTCCACTTTTCCCCACTATCATGATGAGGAAGTGCATTTGGAATCTCTAGTGGAGTATGAATTTCATTTTCCTATAGAATGAATGTTTAAATGGCAGCTTAGATATAATTTAAAACTGTTTTGGGGAGCACAAGGAATTTTGTTGGTCATCCAGGAACACATCAAGTCATATCTACCATACTTTGGAGGACCAAATGTGTTCAAAATTGGAAACACCACCATTTTTCTAAATTAGGTTCATATCGACCTTTTTGAAAAAGTTTTATTTAAATTCCAGCTAGTTAACATACAGTATAATATTAGTTTCAGGTGTCCAGTATAGTGATTCCGCACTTCCGTACAACACCCACTGCTCATCCCAAGTGCGCTCCTTCATCCCCACCACCTACTTAACTCATCCCTCATCCAACTCCCTTCTGGTAACCATCGGTTTGTTCTATACAGCTAGGAGTCTGTTTCTTGGTTTGCCTCTCTTTTTCTCTCTTTTTTGGTTTTCCTTTGCTTGTTTGTTTTGTTTCTTAAATTCCACATACGAGTGAAATCATATGGTATTTTTCTTTCTCTGACTGATACTTATAGTAACATTATTTACAATAGCCAAATTAGGAAACAGCCGAAATGCCCATTGATCGATGAATAGATAAAGAAGATGTGGTGTATGTATACATATGTACAGAATGGAATATTATTCAGCCATAGGAAAAATGAAATCTTGCCATCTGCAATGACATGGATGGAGCTGGAAAGTTTTATGCTAAGCAAAGTAAGTCAGCCCACTTGTATTTTTAAATTGGCTCTTCCGGTTCTAGCTGCTATGAGTTTGTAGAGGAAACAACAAATACCAATAGTGCCTTTCATATAGGATAAAAAGATACTTATCAAAGGGTATAAATATATCCCCTGGATTTATTGGTGGTTATTTTATTTGATGTTGCAAGGCATTTAGTTGGGCATACACGACAGATGCATATTCAGCAGTTAACTACTTTGTGTGATTACTGCACAGAAGTGGCCAGTGATCTTGAGAGAAGGAAAGTTCAATGTAATTTGTTGTTAGAAAAAGATCCATGGTCAGGGTGCCTGGGTGGCACGGTTGGTTAAACTTCTGACTCTTGGTTTTGGCCCAGGTCTGATCTCAGGGTGGTGAGACTGGGCTTCTTGCTCAGCTTGAATGTGCTTGGTTTTCTCTCTCCCTTTGACTCTCCCCACTGCACATGCTCTTGCTCTCTCTCTAAAATAAGTAAATGAATCTTAAGAAAGAAAGAAGTAAAGGAAGAACAAATGAACTCCATGGTCAATTTGGGACTTGAGGTAGGTAGATTTTAGGGAGAAGGAAAAAAAGTAAGAATAGGTATTTTTTTTTTAATCTGGGAAGTTTTCACTGACCCACCAAGTCAGGATCTGATGTTCCTTCTAGAAGCTCTGGTAACATATCCTTAATAAAAATCTGATCACGGGTGCCTGGATAGTTCAGTCAGTTGAGCCTCTGATTCTTGGTTTCAGCTCAACTCATGATCTCAGAGTTGTGGGATGGATCCTCGTGTTGGGCTCGGCATCCAACAAGGAGTCTGCTTGGAATTTTCTCTCTCCTTCTCCCTCTGTCCCTCACACCATTCATGTGCTCTCCCCCACCCCTCAGAATAAATAAATAAATCTTTAAAAAATCTGTTCACGTTATATTTTATCTAACTGCTTTTATAAGCCACCTTGTAAACAGGAAAATATAAATGAATTTGAGCAATAATTGGAGATGTTTGAATTTAGTATGAGGACATTGAAGACTAGAAAAAAACGTTTTATGAAGAATGAAAGTGCAACAGTCTGGAGGTCAGATTTGAGACAGAAACTTGAAGGTGATGAGACAGCAAATCCTGCTGATTAAAATAGTTAAGATACGAGAGAAAAAGAGGTGGTACCCAGGTGATAATACATAAGATGTATTTCCAAAGTAGAAACAAAAGGTTTTATTTCCTGGGTATGAGAGACTAGAAGGAAGGGAAAAATGATTACAGTTTCAAGCCTTCTAGACACTTTTTAAATTTCTGTCCAAACTGGTGGGTGAAACTCCACAGCATTTGTACTAGTGCCAAAGTTGTTTTCCGGGTCTAAATAATTTGTGTCATAAATGTTAGCATTTCTGTTTTCCTCATTTTCCAACTTTGTTTGTTGACCTTGAGAAAAGTTAAGTTCTTCAGTCTCATTTGTTTTTTCGTGGAAAAAGGAAAAGACAATTGAAAATGAAGACAGCTACATTACATTCTGTTTGATACCATATCACTGGCCATTTCATCTGCTCACTAAATTTTCTTTGAGTCATTTTTTCCCCTTAAACTGTAGGTTTGTAGATTCAAGGACATTAGCAATTAAAGAGAGAGAGAGAGAGAGAGAGAGAGAAAGAAAGAGATGTAGAAAACTATCTTGGAGAGGGACACCTGGGTGGCTCAGTTGCTTAAGCGGTTGCCTTTGGCTCGGGTCATGATCCCAGTGTCCTGGGATCGAGTCCCACATCCGGCTCCTTGCTCGGCGGGGAGCCTGCTTCTCCCTCTCCCTCTGCCTGCCACTCTGTCTGTGCTCGCTCATTCTCCCTCTCTCTCTCTGACAAATAAATAAATAAAATCTTTAAAAAAAAAAAAAAGAAAAAAAGAAAACTATCTTGGAGAAAAATAACAGAGTGATCACACTTTGGGAGAGATACAGAAAATGAAGCCCAGGTGAAATAGATGATTTGTCGTGAACAAATGACAGTTAATGACAACATGGGAATTAAAACCTCCGTGTACTGACTTTTAAACTATTGTTCCTTATTGTATGCCATAATAATTCTGGCAAAAGTACAGATAATGTGTGAAGTCTTCCAAATGATAAAACTAAGCTGTTAAAACTTACTGCACAGACATATATGTATGACTGCAGAGAATTTGCAGGAAATCTTGCTTAGTTTCCATTTAAATTTAGACTGTCACGAAGGGCAATTTGGCATTTATTTCTTCAACTGCAGGATAACCTGTATTTTTTGAGACTTCCTGTTGAAGAGAGAATTTTCTGTGGGCTTCTTACTTTTCTGTACATCTTGCAAGCAGAGGCACTGACTGTCTTTGTTCCAGACTATTTTTTCAAGGATGTTGGTACAGTGAACAGCCTTGGAAGATTGAGAAGCAAAGATCAGGCATGCTTACTATCCAGTATAATAAAGGTAATGGGCTCCCTCTGGAGCAAAGTAGAGATATGGTTACTGCCTACTATATGAGTTTCAGGTTTCCTAAAGTCAGGGTTCCTCTTTTTTGTTCGACCCACTGAGTACGCAGATATCCATCTGGACCATATCCATCCAGACTATGTCTCAATTCTGTGAGAATTGGGAGTAAGGAAAACTGACATGAGTATGTTGACACCCATGCTTTGTGCTGTGCTATGAGTAATAAAGTTCTTTGTCTCTGACCCAGGAGTCTTGTATCTTCTGGCAGTATCCATAAAAATAATAGCAGGCTAACTTTTTCACTTATAAGTAGGATCTCAAATCCTTCACAGTTCTTGACACTTTCCAGGTGTAGAGGTTTATGGACCCAGGAAAAATCTGATAATTGGCTAGGTATAAATAAAATTTGAAATGTTGTATATGAGTTTTTACTCAGATTCCTAGAGTTTTAGATAGAACAGCTTAAGATCCAAGTGTGCTAACATCCTGGGGCTCACTGATAGGATTTGTGAAGTCGTACTTGCTCTCACCCTTTACAAACTATATAGCATTGAATATAGTATTATTGTTATAATCTAAATTCTTTTGTGTATCGATAGGCTGAAAAAAGTTATTTTGGGGAAAATTATGCAAGATAAGCTGGCAAACACATATTATGTAGTAATTTGTGTAGAGAGTCCATGTGACCAAAATGGATGGCTTGACCATACTTTGGTTCCTAAATTTTGCTTGTGTGACTTGAAGAACTTCCTGGAGGAAGACCCTTCTTCCGACTTGAATTTTGAAACCCCCTTCCAGGTCCAATTATTACCGTATCATCAAGGACCCAAATAGTTTGTTCTTGGGACTAAGCAGACTGAATAATTAAAATGGACATTGGCTGTTTTAGTTTTGCTTCTAAGCTAGAAACACCAAATGTGAGGCTTATACAGAAGAGGACATCGTGATTGAATGGCAAAGGGAACCCATCATATATATAGGCTTTGTAAAGGCTCTGAACATAAAGCCTAACATTTACACAAATCAGTACTAAAGACTAAATTTGGGACTGTGGTAACTGCGTGGTTAACAAGTTAATAATCTTGCCTCTAGCTCTAATGTATGTTTAACTAATTTTCTGGTATTGGGTTTAAAGCTAACAATGAATATGATTGCGCTGCATGCCTCTTTTTTAGACATTCGTTCGTTAGTTCTAACCTATAATATCCTTTTATTTCCTTTGTAAGCTCTTTAGAATCATTTTTGTACAGTAGAATTTATGATTATTTTAGATAATAGTGATGTTGTATAAAAGGATAGAATGGGTGCAAGAGTAGGTGA
Organism: Mellivora capensis; assembly: GCA_004024625.1. Taxonomy (NCBI): domain Eukaryota; kingdom Metazoa; phylum Chordata; class Mammalia; order Carnivora; family Mustelidae; genus Mellivora; species Mellivora capensis. The sequence goes on along the minus strand of PISX010013575.1, from coordinate 8,173 downwards.
GAGGCCAAGGGAAGCGCAGAGTGAAAGTAAAGAGAAAAGTGCAAAAGAAGCTGTACTTCAAATATACAATACTACCTGTGAATGCATTAGATACAATGGCTCATGTTTAGAAAGTATACACATGAAACTCATCTTCAAAGATCAGCAGAGACTTTGCTTTGAGAGGAAATAGTAGATTTTGACCTAGTAATATGTAGTTCACCATTCTAGAAATTAACATTGATAATCTTGTTTGTAGGAAAAAAAGGATGCAGAACAGTGCATTTCTAGCTAGCAGAGTCTGCTCATTTGGGAAAAGACCTTGTGTTTATTGTATGCAAAGTCAGCCCTTATACTTCATCTCCCTCATGGCCTACTTGACTTGCTAGCCATCTGTGGCAGATTACATTTTCCAAGATGGCTCCCGTCCCATATGTTCTTCTGCAATGTGACTTGTCCACTCCCTCTCATCAAGAGGTGAGCCTATTTTTTTTTTACTGCTTGAATTTGGATGGGCCCAGCAGCTGCCTTGACCAATAAAATATGGCAGAGCCCTTAACTGGCTTGGTGCTTTCTGCTTCCTGCCTCTTCAAAGCTAGTTTTCCTGGAAGAATACAAACACTTTGACACCATTCAACAGTAAGAAGCCCGTACCATGTGGAGTGACTTGAGCAAATGAGATGCCACATAAAGAGAGGGGCCAAGGAGCACCAAGGAACCAGATAGGTGAGTGAGGATGCTGATGTAGAACTGGATCCTCCAGCCCTAGCTGCCTTACTTGACAGCCCATGAATCAGAATGAATAAATCCGTTGAGCCTTTCCTGAATCCCTGGCGCACGAGTTTGTGAGCCAAATAAAATATTGTTGCAAGACCCTTAGTTTATAAGGTAGTTTGTAACAGTAATAAATATTTGGAATACCATCAGTCTTGACTAAAGGACAGTTAGAAGTTAGGGAGTACTAACAGATAACAAACTCTTTATTTTGACCTTTTAAAAGGATTGTCTTGTTTGTTTGTTTAAAGTGGGAGAAATAGGGGCACCTGGCTGGCTCAGTTGGTAGAACATGAGACTCTTTATCTCAGAGTTGTGAGTTCAAGCCCTTGTTGGCTGTGGAGCCAACTTAAAAAAAGTGGGAGAAATGGTAGTGGTCATTCATTAATTAATGATAAGACAGCACACTGACTTCATTGGTCATCTGCCTTATCTGATTATATCCACTTGTTTAAAGGCTTGCTGAAGCTTTCCGTTTCATATTTTCATTGCTTTTCTCTCATTCTTTTTTTTTTTTTTTTGAAGATTTTATTTATTTGGCAGAGAGAGAGGGAGATCACAAGTAGGCAGAGAGGCAGGCAGAAAGAGAGGGGGAAACAGGCTCCCTGCTGAGCAGAGAGTCCGAAGCGGGGCTCCATCTCAGGACCCTGAGATCATGACCTGAGCTGAAGGCAGAGGCTTAACCCACTGAGCCACCCAGGTGCCCCGCTTTTCTCTCATTCTTGAGATTCTTTGGCAAACGGTAACATTGTGAGAAAACAAATCTCATCTACTGATTAGTCCTCCTTTGCCTTCTCCTACTGTAATTCGGGTTTTTAGCAAATCTTCACCTTAACTTGGGATATTGTGCAACATTAAAAAAAAAGGTTTTTTTGTCTTACTCACCTCTCTGCTTCTAATGCCTGAGATATTTCTGCCTGGTGTATAATGGATTGTATAATTTTTTTTCCCCATTCTGAGAACAACTGGGCAATCAGTGGGCCTGTGTGTTTGCTGAGGAAGGAGGGCTTCATAAAACTCATTTTGGTGGTGAGACCCTTCACTAGAAGACATCTACACTGGTTTAGGAATGAGGAAACTTAGAATTTTATTCAAAATTGCTAAGTGTAGGTACAGCCTTGGGTAAGTAACATAACCTAGTTGGGCTCTATTTTCTTACTTGTTGAAAATGAGGAGCTAGTTGTCATGGTCTCTAGGTTACCTTCTACATCATGATCTTTGTGTGTTTTTTTTTCACTTCCATTACCACCACAGTTATACTGCTTTTAAAATCTGATTTTATATTTATGTAAAACTTAAATATGAAGTCTCTAGATAATTTTTGTGTTCAGAATTTATCAACGGACACATACTAAAAAAATCATTTGTCATAACTTATATCTAAGCTGGTTTAAGATTTAAAATGTTTACAGTAATAAAGTTAAATTACACTAGAAAAAATATATCTGTCAAGGACACAACCTACCCCAATGTGCCATTCATTTGCATCTACAGGGAAACCCAATTATAATAGCTATTTTCAAGAACTAACATCACTGGAGACTGAGCAGAGCTACCCTGTAGTAGAGCAAGCAGGTAACAGCACGTCCTAAAAAACTGACCTAGACAGGAACATGTACATGGTGAGCTCACCCACATTTTGTTATTCTCCTGTGGCATACTACATTTGATCTAAAATATTGTTGCTAATGTTTATGTAAAGTGAGATTATAATTAATCACTATGCTAATTTCAATAATCTTGAGCCTCAGATGGATTGAGGTGCTAAAATTGTATGTCCTGGGTTCCAAAAGCTCTCTTTTTTAGGTTGGACATGGTACCTTTTGTAACCAAATGCCTCTTTGGCAAACGTTATATAAGACTGGCATAAAGTTAAAGGAGCAGGTTCCTAATTGATTGTTTTTGCTGCTTTAAGATCTGTCTCAATGACACATTTGTTGAACTCCATACAACCCAGGTCAGGACATATACCATATTTACGTGAGAAACATGGGTCCTTTTTCCTAATCATTCCTTGAGGGAGTGGACTATTTTTCCCCTGGTCTGTTATACCTTATGCAGGAGCTGATGGTTCCTTAATTTCAAATAATAGCAAGTAAGATTTGACTTGGGCTTTTAAAATCTGCCCGTGTGTAAAGGCTGCTTAGTGAGATGGCATGATCCTGGTCCTATGCTATCCTATGCTAATAACTAGTTTTAGAGCCTCGGGAGCAATCTCTAATCTTTCCGAATTTTGTTCTCTGATTTGTTAAATGAAATGGATTTCAAAAATTTTTCTTTGAGGTTTCTTCCCAGTCCAAGACTTTGATGAAGATGAAGTCTCTTTCCCTTGCTGTTTAGGCAGGAGCCCTCTCTACTGCCGTCTTCTTGCTTCTTACTTTCTCCTTGGGCTTATGAATGAAACACCGTTAATGGTGACAGACTAGTGGGTCTGTCCACTCTGCCACCATCTCTTTTTCTCCCAGACTGCTGATAGAGCCTTTGAAACACATGCTTTCACATCCATTCTCTGTTTGGCTCCCACACAATAGTTCCTTACAAAGAATACTCTTTAAAACAGAAACAAAAACACCAAAGCTTATGATTTTGCTCCTCTCCTTAAACCATGGGAGATGGCTTCATGTGGCTTTTCAGTCTGAATCCCAAGCCCTTACCCTGGCTTACTAGACTCTCTGCTCTGTAGTCCCTCCGTAAACCTCTGCTACTTCACATGCCGGCCTCACCTTTTACTTTGCAGCAGCCTGGAGTTGTCCCATGGAAGACTGAAGTGGTGGCTTTGTGAATATGAATATTTTGTTGTAGTATAAATTTATTGGGATAAGCACAATGAGTATATACTTTTACCAAAGGACTTGGTGACATCAGGCTGAGGGAAGTTGCCAGGTATGGCTTCTTAGTGTTCCTAGTTCTTCATGGGGGATGTGCTCAGTTTTATGGTCATGGAATTTTTCATCTTCAGAGCAAGGGTTGTTTTTCTGTCTCTAAACAAATTCCCTGAAACTCTAGAGAGGATATGTTATATGGTCACCAAATCTGATTTTTCTGGCTATATTACCCGGTTTTAACATCCCTGAGCTAACAGGGCCATCTTGCTGCATGGTTCATACATTGTATAATAATGATTAAATGTCACACATGGATACTTACTTGGAGCAATAATCAGTGTATGGAGAGGCACACTTGGTGATACTTTAAGGCGAAGGATGGAGTCACTACTGAAGGTCTGCCTTCTGACTACTATACAACTACATGGGCCTTTCTCAGTTCTGCCAATGCCATGTTCTTCCCATTCTTTCCAAACCCACATTACACCTTCCTTTCTACTTCGATAATTCCTACTCGTCATTTAAATCCTCTCAGTATTTGAATCACTTCCTCTCAGAAGCATGTCCTGTTCTTTCAGAAGGTTGGAGATCCCTGTTTAATACTTCCATCATGCACTTACTCTCCTCTATAAATAGAGTCCTTGCACTTCTAGTTCAATGATTGTCCCACTTTTAGATCGTAAGCTCTTTAAAGGCAAAGATTATCTAATTTATGCTAATGCCCCAACGTTAAATATGAGGCCTGACATATAGTTGTCAGTCACCCAATAAAATATCTGTTGCATGACTAAAGGAATAAATGAACAATGGAAGGGGAAGTCATGGATGAGAAGAAGTGGATCACAAGGAAGGAGAGGAAGTACTTCCTGCTGATGCTGATGGTGGAACTGCAAAGAGCTGGGAAGGGAAAATGAGAAGGTCTCCTGCCTGGCCTGTGAGCCTGACTTCAGCTTCCAACGAGGCCTAACTATTAGAGTCCACCCAGGTTTCCTGTGGAAGAGAGACCATATTGAATAAGACCTGTGCAGAACACCTGGCAATTCAGGAGAAGCACCAGAAGACAGCAGCCCTGACATTTAGAAGTGGATCTGAGCCCAACAGTATCTACACCCCAACACATACAAGGGCTTTTTTATGGTGAACTTTGAGAAACTATGTTTGTCCTTTGTTTTCTATCTTTCCTTCATATTCTTCCCCATTGATAACAAAAGTACTAAAAAGGAAAGAAAAAGAAGAATCTTTAGAGAACCTCAAGAAGCTTTGTGCTTGCTGGTAAAATAGGCAAGTATTCTGTTTTCATCCTTAGTGGATCAGAAGCAACGACACTTGGAAATAGGAAAAGAAACAAAGAATTTATTCAGGAAGAGAGATAGGAGAAAAAGGAGAGTGGACCAAAGCTGCTTTGAGATTGTGATCCCATGGGACCCATCAGGTATCCCCTTTCTCATATCCACCCCTAATCAATAATATTTTTCTTTTCATCTCTCTTGATTCCCCTCTAATTACTTATGATTCTTTTTTCACCAGAGTAGCTCCTTTGCTCCTGGACATTGGATCCATTTCCAATGGCTAAAGGGTTTGATGCACTGAGAGTATCATTCATATAACAGGAAACCAAAAATAGAAGTGTAACTCCAGAATCCCTGGAAAACATAAGTAGATATGGTTAGGTACCATAGGCTAACTGTTGCAACAAACAACACCATAATCTCAGTGATGAAATACTCATGAGAAAAAGTTACTCAGGTCTACTGAGGGTCAGTGAGGAGGGAATAGGAAGAAGACTGCTCCGCACAGTGACTCAGGGACTCGGGCTTTTTTCTGACCTGCTGCTCTTCCACCTTCTAGGTTAAGTCTTCCTCTGTATTTAGCCAGTAGATGGGTAAAGAGAGATCGCTCATGGGAGGGTTGTCTTAGCTAGACCTGAAAGTGGCAAACACTTCCATCTTTTCTGCAGGCTTGAACTAAGTCACATGGCTGCACCCAGTGGCAAAGGTAGCTGGAAAATATGTTTGTACTAGTCTCCTAGGGTCGTCAAAACAAAGTATTGGGTGGCTTAAAATCGTAAAACTTTATTCTCATAGTTGTGGCGGGTAGAAGTCTGAAATCCAGGTGTCATCAGGGCCAGACTGCTTCTGAAGGCTTTAGGGAAGAATCTTTCCTTACCTCCTCCTAGCTTCTTTCTGGTGGCTAGCTGGCAGTGTGTCATCATTGGCTTGCAGCTACATGTCTGCAGTTTCTTCCCGGTCTTCACATGGCTGCCTTCCCTCTGTGTCTCTGTGTCTTCTCTTTCCATGTGGATGCCAGTCCTTCCCTCTTCCCTCTGTGTCTTCTCTCTTTCTGTGAGGATGCCAGTCCTTGGATTAAGGCCACTCTAATCCATTACAACCTCATCTTCACATGACTACATCTACAGATACTCTAACCCCTTGTAAGGTTACATACACAGGTACTGAGAGTTAAGACTTAAACACATTTTCATGGTTTTTGTTGCAGGGGGGTGGGGTGTGGTTTGCAGGACACAATTCAACTATGACAGTGGCCTAAAGGGAAAGAGAAATTGATGAACCACTATCCAACCTCTCTCTGCCTTGTTGTTAAGATTCTCTACCACAAGTAATAGTGAGTAGGAGAGCTTTTCTAAGGCTTTTATTAAAATAAAGATTTTACTTATTTATTTGTCAGAGAGAGAGAGAGAGTGTGTGTGTGCAATCAGAGGGAGCAGCTGGCAGAGAGAGAAGCAGCCTCCCTGCTGAGCCAGGAGCCTGATGTGGGGCTCCATCATAGGACTGTGTGATCATGACCTGAGCTAAAGGCAGATGCTTAGCTGACTGAGCCACTCAGGCATCCCTTGAAGGCTTTTTTTGATGGTCTTAGAGAACTGAGCCTTTATTTATAACTTTGTTTCTGCAAAAAAAAATTGTATTTTTAACACCAGACAACTCTGACTGACCAAGGAACTTTTGAAAGTTAACCTACGTCTAAGACATAATTGCTTATACTTCAGGGGACTTTCCCCCACTCAAATAATGTTACAAGTTTTTTTAAAGTAGTATGTGTTACATTTTGTAATACTATTAACTCTGATGGTTCAACAAAATAGAGTAGGCATATTAAAATTAATATATCACGTCTAAAACTCTGTGCCTTTTAAATATGCTCAGCCTAAAATCAATAAAGATTTCCTTTTTCTACTTAGGCCACTGTCATCTAACTGTGGTTTCTGCTCTTGGCATTTTCCATCTTAGTCTTTGCTCATCTTACCATACTTGATTAAGTGTGCACTTTGTTAAATCAGCCATGATTTAATAAAAGAACAGTGGCCTTAGAATCAGAACTTTATTTATTTTTAAAATTAATTTAATTTTTAATAAAATTAATTTTTTAAAGATTTTATTTAATTATTGGTCAGAGAGAGAGAGTGAGCGGAGGCAGAGGGAGAAGCAGGCTCCCCGCCGAGCAGAGAGCCCGATGTGGGACTCGATCCCAGGATGCTGGGACCATGACCTGAGCCGAAGGCAGAGGCTTAACCCACTGAGCCACCCAGGCGTCCCAGAATCAGGACTTTAGCTCTGTGATTTTTCCCTTTAGCTCTGTATTTTATTAATTTTGTTATCTTGGGGAAGTCACCAAAACCACTTCCTCCCGCAGTGTTTTCACCTGTGCTGTGATTGATATTAACCCTTTCCCTGTTGGGTGGTGAGAATCCTATTGAAGTCACTTAATATTTGAGGGTGTGTCACATGCCAGTATTGCTGTAAGTGCTTGACATGCATCAGTGAGAACAAAGTTCTCGGGCTCTATGGGGCTTCTAGCCTAGGAACTAAAAATTAGATGAATCATAAAATGCTTTACCAATGTAAGGTGTTATCATCATTGCTATCTTAGCAGCAGCAACTCCAGTTTCTCAAATACCTTTAAAAATCTTATTATGCATTAACTCCTAGATAGCAGGAAGTACATAAAAGGAAAACCTAAGAAATAAAGAATTTACCCATTGGAAATTTAACCATCAATATAAACTGGGTGGTAAATACTGAAAATGTTTCTTTACTGCATTTAAAGTTCTTGGACCCCTATTATTATGTGGGTCGTGCAGTGAGTTAGGCTCCATGTGGATGTGCAAATAGGCATTAATCCTGCCCTCAACACAGGGCGGGTGGGTGGTTCTGTCGGATGAAAGACTGACTCTCGGTTTCAGCTCAGGTCCTGATCTCAGGGTCATGATATCGAGCCTCATGTCAGGCTCTGTGCTCAGCTGGGAATCTGCTGAAGATTCTCTCTTCCCTTTCCCTCGGCCCCTCCCTCCACTCGCACTCTTCTCTCTCTCAATAAATAAATAAATCTTAAATAAATATTATAAATAAATAATCTTGAATTAATAATCATAATTAAATCATATAATCATAAGTTAAAAAATCATAAATAAATAAATCTTTAAAAAAATCCTGCCCTCAAGGAGTTTAGAATCCAGTCAAACACATGCCCTATGAGGATACAAAGTTAGTATCGAACAGTGAGGCACCAAAGAAATTGATCGAAAGTCTCAAAAGTAGAACTGAAACACTTGCAACACCTTAACATCTTTTTTTTTT
>PISX010013574.1:34598-56293 GCA_004024625.1 Mellivora capensis | reverse complement strand
AGTAGTGCAATTGCAGGGTCATAGGGAAGCTCTATTTTTAACTTCTTGAGGAACCTCCACACTGTTCTCCAGAGTGGCTGCACCAACTTGCATTCCCACCAACAGTGTAGGAGGGTTCCCCTTTCTCCACATCCTCTCCAACACACGTTGTTTCCTGTCTTGCTGATTTTGGCCATTCTAGCTGGTGTGAGGTGGTATCCCAAGAGAGATCCTTTTGGCCAAAAGAGAGTGAGGGGTGCATCCAGTGTAGTGTTCTGATTTAACTCCCTCATGGTGGCCCGAAGATTGATAGAAATTGGAGTTAGAATCTGTCTAGCCTTCCATAGAATAAATTTTAACCCCTATCTGATATGTGTGTGTGCTGTTCAGTATATCCAAAGCAAGAATCCTTCCCTTTGCATCTGTATATGCACATGTCTAATTGTTCTTGCCTCTAATCAAAGTCAACAACTAGAGTCTTAGTAGTAGTTTTTCTTCTACAGTTCAGTGGAACTTTAATGATTCCTAGTCATCCACAGCTGGCTGATAGAACATTGTTTAGTATTTCTTGTCTTTTTCTTCTGTCCCTCTAAAGTTTTCTAAAACATACTTGGGAAAGGAAACCATGCACTATTAATACCTAAGTGCTCTAATTTGATCAACCTTTCTAGATAACCCCAAATCAATTAAAATTTGAATTAAGAGGGTGCCTGAGTGGCTCAGTGGGTTGAGCCTCTGCCTTCAGCTCAGGTCATGATCCCAGGGTCCTGGGATAGAGCCCCTCATTGGGCTCTCTGCTCAGCGGGGAGCCTGCTTTCTCCTTTCTCTCTGCCTGCTTCTCTGCCTACTTGTGATCTCTGTCTGTCAAATAAATAAAAAAAAATATTTTTTAAAAAATTTGAATTAAGGGGCAACTGCCTATAGAAAGTCACATGGAAGCACCTGCACTGCAGTTTTCTCTAATGTCATATCAATGGGCCATAACCCCACAGAAAAATGTTGACCCTTATAGAAGGAGATAATTATCCATTCTAAGAAAAATGTGCCAATAGATGTAGATTAGGAACTGGGAAGACTTATTTCTCATAGGTCAAAACACATCATCACTTAGTAATGGTTTCTGGTCACTACTGACTTGGTTTGAATTTGAACAAATGACTCAGAGTTTAATAAATGTTTTTCATTATTTATTCTTTTTAATCTTGCCTTTTTAAGAAAAGCAACCAGTACACTTGTGTTCACAATGTTGTATGGTATTTATACACTGTCTTATTCCTTACATAATAATCTTCCAGGCAAGAATTACTGCACATTTTCTATACTGCATAGTAAGAGGCTTCTTTTTTTTTCTTTTTCTTTTTCTTTTCTTTCCCTTTCTTTCTTTCTTTCTTTCTTTCTTTCTTTCTTTCTTTCTTTCTTTCTTTCTTTCTTTCTGCCAAGAACACTCAATAGTTTAATGTAGTGTGGAAAATACAACCACAGTTGGTTTTAATTTTGACACTATGTTCCACAGAAGAAGCTAATCTTGTAACAGATTAGAAAGCATGGAACATACTTTGTATGATTTTTTTTTCTGGAACACCTTGATGTGTGGGTGTAAATCTTGTATAATAACAGCTGTTTCTGCTAAAATAGTAAGACAGTGTTTGATATCCTGTCTCTCACATGGGGTGGTTTGCTTTGGACAGTCAAATAAAATTATCGAGAAAAATGCTATCATTGGCAGTTATTTTATGTTACATATTCTGGAGCATTTTTTTTTCATCTGAACCTTAACTTACAGAACCAATATTTTCAATCTATCAATCACTGAATGAGGGGAAAAATAGAAATGACTTTCAGATTAGTTATCACTATCATTCTGTTGTTACCTTAAGTGATTTTTTAACTGATTATTTGATTGTAGTTTTAAAAATAATGAGTTCAATGCACTTATCCATATTTTCTTTCCCCTATCTTCAGGGCAGTTCAGAAATGTTAGCAAGAGAAGGAAATCATGAAAACCAGTTACAGAGATAAAGTAACTGAGATGAACAGTGTTCTTAAACATTCTTCATCATTACTTGGTGATTCATTGGCACTATACCAGCTAATACACAAAGCTCTTGATTCCTAGCAGTGTTGTTCATCTACTTACTCATTGTCTCTCTCTCTCAATTACTATATTTCATCAACATTTTAATTACTTTGTGATAAAAAAGTTCTTTAATGATTAGATTTCATTTTATAGTGTCCATACTTGACTTTTTAAAAGACTAAAGCAACTTTTAGAATAAGAATCAACTGGTCAAGAAGATTTGCAAATATATAAAAGAACTATTATAGCATTAGTGACTTTAAGAACAAACCTTGATGGTAGCTATACTTGTAGTGAGCACAGCATATAAAGAAGTTAAATCACTATGTTATACATCTGAAAAAAAGGTAACATCGCATGTTAATTTTATTCAAATAATTTTTTAAAAAAATGAAACAGGGAAAGAAAAAAGAACAAACCTTGATTTCCCAATGTGAGAGACATATGAAGAAACTGAATAAGATTGAGAGAAGATAAATAGAAATATAGATGTTTTCAAAGTGGGCATATGGAAAGAGGTTAAAGTAGTTAAAATTATTTAATAAGAAATTCAAAAGTTACAATTTGTAGTTGAGTAAGTTTGCAGAACAGGATGGTAAATTTTAAAGATGATGACCAACCAACATGTTTTGTTTTCCTGGGGGCTGAAGGACAGGAAAATTTAACATTTAGGAAGATATTAAGGTAATTAATAAGAATTTATTAATCTTGGGACACCTGGGTGGCTCAGTTAAGCATTTGACTTTGGCTCAGATCACAATCTTGGGGTCTTAGCCCTATGTTGTGCTCCCCACTGAGCAGAGAGTCTGCTTCCCCTCTTCCTCTTCTGGCCCTCCCCCTGCTCATTCTGTCTCTCTGTCAAATGAATAAATAAAATCTTTAAAAAAATTTTTTAAAGAATTTATTGATCTCCTATACTATAGTACACAGAATTCTAAGATGGCTCCTAAAATTCCTCCCCTCGGGTACACAAGCCCTAAATAATCTCCTCCTCTTGAGTATGGGTAGAATCTGTAAATATAATGAGATATTTTCTCTTGATTATGTTACATTATATGGTAAAAGGGATTATTTTTTCAGCTGTAATTAAGTTCCCCAATTAGTTGAGCTTAAGGTAGGAGATTATTCAGATGGATCTCACTTAATCATATGAGTCAATAAAACTGGGTCTAGAGTTTAGAGTGAGGAACTCAGAAATTTGAAGTATGAAAAGAATTTGGTTCAGTGTTTATGTCTTGAAGATGGAAGGGGTCATGTGGCAAGTAATATGGATGATCTTTAGGAGCTGAGAGTTGCCCCTGACTGGTATCCAGTGAAGAAACAAAGACTTTAGTCCTACAGCCACATTCTACCAACAATGAGAATGAGCTTGGTAAAGGATTTTCTCCCACAACCTCCATATAAGAAGTCAGCCTGGAGGACACCTTGATTTCAGATCATAGTTTGCTGGACTCCTGATCTATGGAAACTGTGAGATTATAATGAATTTGTATTTTCTTAAGTTTCTAAGTTTGTGGTAACTTATTATACAATAATATAAGATTAATACACAGTACATAGTCATGAAATTTCTTAGAATACATATTTAAAAGGATACTATCTAATAAGAGAGACAATACAGACATCTATCAGATTTATTGAAATAACATGGTTTCAATTGTTCTATTGTGGGAAATGGTAGCATTCTATTCTGGTGATGTTTATCAGGATAGTGACTAGATAGCTCTGTTTGCATTATTTTGGGAAAAAGCTTCCCTAAGAGACTAGGCTGAAGTGTTGACTTTTCAGTGATATGACTTTAAAAATTAGTTCACAGAATTTAATTTGACCACATATACATTCTCGGATCTATGATATTATTACTTTTCTTCCTAAGGAAAATTCTTCTGTGCTAATTATTGTCCACTGATCCTCCAGATCCACTCTCTATTCTTCGTCCTGCTCTGTGACTTGGGAGGCTGACCTCACATAACTATCTCCTTGGATTCTTTGCCCTCTGGTTTCTATAGGATTCAAGACAGTCAATAACAAGGTATTAGAAGGTGGAGGGAGAGTGAAGTCAAGGCCTTTCTGCACTTCTGTTTCCCTACCTTCCTCTCATTTTTCTGCAGCAGCTGTGTCCCTCTATCATTATGTCTCCCACTAGGAGTTCCTCCTTCCTACATAGCTGCAGCTCTCAGCTGCTTCTAATAATACTATTTTTTTTTCTGTAACCTAGAGGTGGTACTAGTTTTCAGCTATTATTAGTGTTAGAATTCCTCACCATTTGTTGGTTGTTCTCTTAACTCTGTGTTATGAACTGAGAGTTTGTGTCCCCCACAAATTAATATGTTGAAACTCTAACCCCCAACGTGATGATGTTTAGAGGTGAGGCTTTTGAGAAGTGATTAGGTTTAGGTTAGGTCATGAATGTGGGACACTCAAGTTGAGATTAATGGCATTATAGGAATCCTCATGCACTCACTGATGAAAGGTCATGTGAGCACACAGAGAGATGGAGGCTGCCTGTAAGCCAAGAGAAGGTCTCAGAATGAAATCTACTTGTAGTCTCCTTGATCCTAGATTTCTAGCCTCCAGAAGTGTAAGAAATATATTTCTGTTGTTTAAGCCATTTGGTCCATGGTATTTTGTTTTATCAGTCTGAGCTGACAAAGAAACCCTGCCCACACCTTTATAAGTAGTACTCTCATTAAAGGATGTTTATGTAAATCATCTGAATAAATTCTGCTCCCTACCAGGATTCTAAGCAGAGCACCATCCAGACCAGCGATCAACTAATTTTGCCTTTTCAAAAATTGTATCTGTCTCTTCTCTGAAGTCTTTAAGTTAAAATACATCAAGATACTACTAAATTTTGATTTTCAATGCTGTGTTCTCAGGAGCAGGAGGGGTTGGATGAAGTCTGATGTCTATATGTTTGAGTTGGCAGTGCTACTCTTCAAAACTGCTTAATTTTTTTTTTTTGTACACTATAGGGTAAGAATACTTATTCCTATTTCTGAAGGTTTCTCTCATGTAGGAGTTTTACTAGCTATATCACTCCTGGCTTCTCTTTGACTCCTCACTTATTCCTCTAATGGATACATTTAATCAGTAAATTTGGAAATAAAAAATAAACTGAGCAAGATACACTCAGCTTCTGCTTTCTTCTAAGCAGTTTGCCTTCCAGCAAAATTGATGCATTCCTCTCTGTTTCAGTGTGGGGGCACTTCTCCCTGTGGATTGCTGATAGGATTTGGAGGGGTGAGATAAAGTGACTGATTATGAAATTCAATATTAGAAAGCTGTTTTGCTTTTAAGTAAGCTATATTCTCTAACTTAGCTTAAAAAAAATAAGGTGGTGAGAAAGGATGTTTGTTTGGGTTACCTATCCATGGACCCTACCATTCCCTTTGCCTGATTACTGCTACTAGATTGATTTCCTGGGACAAATTACTTTTCACCAGATTGAACTTCCTGGACCAAAAAATTTTTATTTCTATTTTTCTCCTATAAGTTCCCTTTGAAATGACCAGATATATCTATTTGGGGAGATTTATATGCAGATAACTGTAAGAGGAAACTCCTTACATGTTTTTTTTAATAACAAAGAATTCTCCCACTTTTTATTTATTTTGACATATTGGTATTTTCACAAACTTATGTAAGGGCGTATTTAGCCAGAGTAGCTCCATCCAGTTAAACAGTGATTTTGTTGTTTATACATTAAAACTTAAACTGACCTTGCCCCCCCCAGGGGAACTTACTTAAAAGCAAGTCCGGTATACCAGTAGAATGTGGTCAACAAGCCCCTGAAAACAGAGCCCAAATACAAGGGCGGGTCAGGTCAGGTGGAGACAACAGAGCCCGAATGCGGGGATGAGTAGGGCCAGGTGGAGACATCCAATCAGTGGAGTGCGCATACTATCTCCCTAGCTACCAAGGAGTGTGGGCCCCACCTTTTGGGTGACTTTTGGGTGCCAATTCTGACCAAGGTGATAGGCTAGTTCAAATAGCTACTATGGGGTGAATTGTAATTCAGTTGGCCACCTGTGTGTGACCTAGCATGACTGCAACTTTCTCTGTGTGTTGCAATCTCATTGGCCACCTGTGTGTGGCCAGGCTCAACCACATGGCCTTTGCTCTATAAAAGTTAATCTGTGAGGCTGGGGGTCGTTTCCCTCTCTGTAAGAGGTGGCCCTGAACAGTCGGTTTGATTCTCGATGTTTGGTGCAAAGTAAAGCTGTGCTTGACCTTCGCTTTGTATCAGTCTCGCTCCTTTGATTACAGACCCATCACTTGCAAGTGGAAGATAAGCTGTTCAATAAAAGCCATTTCATATATACAATATATAGAAATTATTTTAAAAACCTGTTCATATAATGAATTCTTTTGGTACTGACAAAAAAATTAAGATACAAATAATTGACTAGAAATGAAACTATCGCTAAACTAACCAGGAACTGCACTTCATTTCAGGAAAAAATCCAGATCTTACTCTGTTAGAAGAATAAAGCACATTTGTCATAGTATATATTATCATATTCCCTTAAAGCAGGGATTATTTAAATTTTTTTAATTAAAAAGTATTAGGATTATTCTGTACGTTCAGGAACTATCATATCACTGGTTACACAAAATTCTCTCATCATGCAAAAAACCTGTTAGCTGTTTTCTAAGGTTTAATCAAGTCAAACAATAAACTAATTATAACAATTTAATTAGGAAGCTGTAAATCAGAGAGGTGTAGAAATTCCACAGTTGAATTGTATTTTCTGTTAATAGTATGGCTGTATTCAACTTTCTACATATATTGGGAGAACTAATAGGCATTGATAATCAAATAAACATTTCATTGTAGCAGCAAATGATAGAATATGTGAGAAAAAGAAGAGTTCCTAATTTCATGACAATCTTTATTACCCTTTATAAAGGTAAAGAACTGTGTGTATATATGTGGAAAGGAGTAAGAAACAAAGGCAGTAATTTAAGACAGGTATATAAAGGGAATGTTGAGACTATATCAGAATAGTATTTATTTAAAAAAACTGATATGAAAGTCTGCCCATCAAGTGTACAAAAAACAGAGCAGATGTTAGTACAAGTTTAACCTGGTAATTGTGAAAAAAGCTAGTTTTGATGAGGAAAAATCAATCCTGTCCTTGTAAACATAAAGAAACTCAAGGGGAATTTTAGAGATAGTAGGCCAGAAAATGCCAACATTTACTTTTACATGCTTTTAAAGCAATTATTTTCTATAAAATAAGTTTTTTAAATAACAAAGATGTGATATTTAGTTAAACTTGAAACAATGAACGATTAAATCAAGAAGTAAAGAAATGCAAAGATATAAGCATGATTGGGTAGCTTTCATTCTAAACTTTATCGCAATGAAATTTTTAAATGACAATAGGCAGCAATTTCACAACATGAAGTTAAAGGCCCTGCAGATAGCAGAAAAAGATTATAAGAAGTATTGAGAGAAGAGACCCTTCTTCAGCACAATTTTCAGATACCAGCTTAGTAATTGCTTTAATTTATTTAAGGTTAAATTTTGGGGATACCTTGAGGACAGGTAAGTTTTACTTTTTCCTTTTTAACTCCCAGGAATCAGGGATGCCTGGGTGGCTCAGTTGGTTAAGCAGCTGCCTTCGGCTCAGGTCATGATCTCAGCGTCCTGGGATTGAGTCCCGCATCAGGCTCCTTGCTCGGCAGGGAGCCTGCTTCTCCCTCTGCCTCTGCCTGCCACTCTGTCTACCTGTGCTCACTCACTCTCTCTCCCTCTCTCTCTGACAAATAAATAAATAAAGTCTTAAAAAAAAAAACCTCACAGGAATCAGTTTTCTTGCTTACTCTCAACAATCCCATCTTTTAGAAGTATTTTTATTTTATTTTATGTTTTATATTTATATTTATATTTATTTATATATATTTTATGAAGTGATCACTTGCTTTTTGTAGGCTGGTGTCATTTTCCTGCCTTTCTATAGACATTCTGATTTTTCATACTCTGAACACTTCTGACCTGGTTAGATATAACTTTCTCTGATGTCTAATTTTCTATAATATTCTCTTTCAACTTTTGACCCTGTTTGGGTATGGTGAGGCTCATATTAAGTACAGAGTTTGATAATGACAGTGTATCAGTAAGATATTTTTGTTACTACTCATCCCATCAGTCTATTGCTGTAGGTTTTTCCCCCCTCTAATGTGGATCATCAGAAGTCTGTGCCATAATATATCTTGTTTTGAACTGCAGAACTGAAAATGTGTCATGTACTGAAATTCTTGGACTCTTCTTAAAACTATTCCATTTCATCTCACAACTGCATTTATTATACAGTAATGTAATTACATACATCATTGTTATGGGGATTTGAAATGTCTTTAAGTACCTGGAAGTTAAGTACCAGGTTTTAAAAATAACTGAAATTACCAGCATTGTGTTGGTACATTGTGTACCAATTTAAGGCATAGATTCTATGCCTAAATAAGACTAAGACTTCATCGGAAGGGCAACAAAAAACTGAACTTTTGTTATGATGCCTGTAGTAGAGTGTTTATGCAGCTTACTACAGTTTTTATTAGAGCATTGCCTATGTCCTTAGAGACTTACAGCATTTAGACCCACTTTTATCCTACCATCCTGTCTAACAATCTAAAGAATATCTGACAATTACAGAGGGATTTGCATCCCAAAGGGTTTTACAAACTACACATGTACAGGAATTATTTAACTACAACACTGAAAGGCATCTTGCTCTGGGGAATGAGTCTAGAGAATTTTTCATGACCACAGCTAGCCAGACCTTTGAGTTTATGACTCATTTTTTTTTAAGATTTTATTCATTTGACAGACAAATCACAAGTAGGCAGAGAGGCAGGCAGAGAGAGAGGAGGAAGAAGGCGCCCCATTGAGCAGAGAGCCCGATGCAGGGCTCGATTCCAGGACCCCGGGATCATGACCTGAGCCGAAGGCAGAGGCTTTAACCCACTGAGCCAACCAGGCGCCCCCTATGACTCATTTTAAAGGCAAAAACAACATATACTTTAATTTTGCAACAATTTGACTATATTCTGCAGAAAAGAAAAGGTCACATGCTCAAACTGGATAGCAACACCTAGAAGATATTTTGGGAGATGTCATGTCAGTTTTTTCTTTTTTTAAGAGCATTTTGTGTAAACCTTAGGATAGATAGAGCAAGATGTGTACCTTCTCTGAACATTTGCTTCATTAGACCATATTTCTTTGTGAACATCTTTTCCTGAAATCCAGTCCTATTTTGGGTATCAGGTAATATGGTAGTCACTGTAGATCATGTTCCAGCTTTGCTACCAACTGCCTTTTTTGGCTTAAAACCTGACTCCATCTTCTTGCATTTCAATTCAGTTGTAAATAGGGAAATTTTAGAATTAGGAGAGATGTTAGTAAAAATTACAGCTATCATTTTAACACTAGCTGCCTTAATAAGTAAATTTAAGAATTCCAGTGACTTCATACAATAGAATTTATTGCTTTTATGATGTTCAGCAGGTGAAGGAAATAGGGTTCTCCTGATCTAGTAATTATAAAACCCAGGCTGTTGGAGACTCTGCAATCTTCAACAACAGGCATTACCTTCCATCTGACAAAGAAAGGTATAGTGGAGGATTTTGCATATGGTTTTTATAGGCCAGTTCTAGAATTGGCACATGACACATCCACTTACATTACAATGGCCACAACTCTATGAAATTACTACCCTTCAATGTAATTGAGACCTCAGCAGCTTGGTGGCTCAGCTAGTTAAGCATCCAACCCTTGATTTTGGCTCAGATCATGATCTCAGGGTTGTGAGACTGGGCCCCATGTAGGGCTCTGTACTGACCATGGAGCCTGCTTAAGAGTCTCTTTCCCTCTCCCTCTGTACCTCCCTCTCCCTCTTTAAACAAAATTGTAATCAAGGATGAGTAATGTAACTAACTGTGTATCTAGGAGGATAGAGAAATGTGTTTGATAAATAGATATCCCATCTCTGCCTACCTAATATGTGGGCACACCTATGATAAGTAGTGATTTTAGTTAAATTATATTTAATTTCCACAAAACTGTATGCAGAATTGGTTTTGTTATGCACATTTAATAGTGAAGAAAATTGTAGCTTAAACTGGTAATATAATTGATTTAGATTAATTTAGCTTGTAAATGTCAGAGCAGGGATTTGTACCCAGGTTTGATGTAAATCACGAGGTACAAGTTACCTCCACTCAGATTAAAAAAAAAAAAGTCTAAGCCTATTATCATCTTCAAAAACCTTCAGGATGAAAGCCTTTTAACTGTAGTTGATAACCCATTCCAGTGTATATTCATGCGAAGATTAAAGTGTTGCTCTTTATGTTTTATATAAAGATGTTTGGAATTACTTATTTTAGGACATTTAGGAAAACTCAGAAGAAAATATAAATATCTCATAATACTACTACTCAATAATAACTACTTTTATCTTGGATAATATTTTTGGATATTTAAATGACTTTTGTTCTACAAAATTAAATTCTACTATACATATTTCATTTAAACATGCTTTTTTTTATAATCTAAAGAGCCTACTGTAAAAAAGTCTCCATTTCATTACTCTGCCAAAGTATTACTTTTTGTTAATAATGACCACAAGGTATTTTGTACCCCAATGTTTATAGCAGCAATGTCCACAATAGCCAAATTATGGAAAGAGCCCAGATGTCCATTGACTGATAAATGGATAAAGAAGATATGATACACACACACACACACACACACACACACACACACACACACTGGAATATTACTCAGCCACCAAAAAGAATGAAATCTTTTAATTTGCACTGGCATGGATGGAACTACAGTTTATTATGCTAAGTGAAATAATTCATTCAGAGAAAGGCAAATACTCTAGGATTTCACTAATATGTGGAATTTAAGAAACAAAACAGATGAACATAGGGGGAAAAAGGAAAAATTAAGATAAAAATAGCGGGAGGCAAACCATAGAGACTCTTAATTTTAGGGAACAAACTTAAGGTTGCTAGAGGAAAAGTGGGTGGGGAGTGAGGTAAATGGGTGATGAGCATTAAGGAGGGTACTTTTTGTAATGAGCAGGGGTGTTATATGCAAGTGTTGAATTACTAAATCTTACCCCTGAAACAATACTATACTATATGTTAACCAAGTAGAATGTAAATAAAATCTTAGTTGGAAAAACAAACAAACAAACAAACAAACACATTTGGCTCTTAGCTTATAACATACTCAATAACTTCTGAATATATTTCATCCAACATTTTGAAGTATTTCTAAGTCTTTAGTTTAATTTCAGTTAGTTAACATATAGTGTTATATTAGTTTCATTTATACAATATACTAATTCAACAGTTACATACATCACCCTGTGCTAATCATGATAAATTCACTGCTTAAATCCCATCACCTATTTAGCCCTGCCCTCCTAACCTCCTCTCTGGTAACCATCAGTTTGCTCTCTATAATTAGGAATTTGTTTCTTGATTTACGTCTCAGTTTCTTATTTCTTTTTCCTTTTGCTTGTTTGTCTTGATCCTTAAATTCCACATGAGTGAAATCATATGGTATTGCCTTTCTCTGACTGATTTACTTTGCTTGACAGTATACTCTCTAACTTCATCCATGACATTGCAATTGGCAGTATTTCATTCTTTTTTATGGTTGAATAATATTTCATTGGATATATGAACCACATCTTCCTTAACCATTCATCAGTTGATGAGTACTCAGGTTGCTTCCATATCTTGGCTGTTATAAATAATGCTGCTATAAACATAGGGGTACCTGTATCCCTGTGAATTACTATTCCTGTATTCTTTGGGTAAATGCCCAGTAATGTGATTTCTGGCTTATAAGGTAGGTCCACTTTTAACTTTTGGAATAACATCCATACTGTTGTGTACAATGAAGGAAACCATCAATAAAATTAAAATTAAAATTAAAAGGCAGCATATGGAATGGATATTTGCAAATGATATATCTGATAAAGGGTTAGTATCTAAAACATATAAAGAGCTAACAAAACTCAAGACATAAAACACAAATAATCCAATTTAAAAATGTACAAAAGACATGAACAGACAGTAGTCCAAAGAAGACATCCAGATGGCCAACAGACACATGAAAAGATTCTCGTAATCACCTATCATCAGGGAAATGAAAATCAAATCCTCAATGCAATATTACTTCACACCTGTCAGAATGGCTAAAATCAACAATAGAGGAAACAACAGGTATTGGTGAAGACATGAAGAAAAAGGAACACTCATGCACTGGTGAGAATGCAAACAGGTAAAGCTGTTGTGGAAAACAATATGGAAGCTCCTCAAAAAGTACAAAATTTTTAAAAATTTATTTTTATTTCTTTTCAGTGTAACAGTATTCATTGTTTTTGCACCACACCCAATGCTCCATGCAATAAGTGCCCTCCCTAACACATACCACCAGGCTCCCATAACCTCCCACCACCTGCCCCTTCAAAATCACTCAGGTTGTTTTTCAGGGTCCATAGTCTCTCATGGCTCACCTCCCCCTCCAATTTTCCTCAACTGCCTTCTCCCCTCCATCTCCCCATGTCCTCCGTGTTATTTGTTATGCTCCACAAATAAGTGAAACCATATGATAATTAACTCTCTCAGCTTGACTTATTTCACTCAGCATAATCTCTTCCAGTGCTCTCCATGTTGCTAAAAAAGTTGGGTATTCATCCTTTCTGATGGAGGCATAATACTCCATAGTGTATCTGGACCACATCTTCCTTATCCATTCGTTTCTTGAAGGGCATCTTGGTTCTTTCCACAGTTTGGCGACCGTTGTCATTTCTGCTATAAACATTGGGGTACAGATGGCCCTTCTTTTCACCACATCTGTACCTTTGGGGTAAATACCCAGTAGTGCAATTGCAGGGTCATAGGGAAGCTCTATTTTTAACTTCTTGAGGAATCTCCACACTGTTCTCCAAAGTGGCTGCACCAATTTGCACTCCCACTAACAGTGTAAGAGGGTTCCCCTTTCTCCAAATCCTCTCCAACACATGTTGTTTCCTGTCTAGCTAATTTTGGCCATTCTAATTGGTGTGAGGTGGTATCTCAATGCGGTTTTAATTTGAATCTCCCTGATGGCTAGTGATGATGAACATTTTTTCATGTGCCTGATAGCCATTTGTAGGTCTTCATTGGAGAAGTGTCTGTTCATATCTTCTGCCCATTTTTTGATATGATTAATTGTTTTGTGTGTGTTGAGTTTGAGAAGTTCTTTATAGATCCTGAATATCAGCCTTTTGTCTGTACTGTCATTTGCAAATAACTTCTCCCGTTCCGTGGGTTGCCTCTATGTTTTGTTGACTGTCTCCTTTGTTGTGCAGAAGCTTTTGATCTTGATGAAATCCCAAAAGTTCATTTTCACTTTTGTTTCCTTTGCCTTTGGAGATATATCTTGTCTCCAACCTCGAAGAGGTTACTGCCTATGTTCTCCTCTAGGATTCTGATGGATTCCTGTCTCACGTTGAGGTCTTTTATCCATTTCAAGTTTATCTTTGTGTACAGAGTAAGAGAATGGTCAAGTTTAATTCTTCTATATATAGCTGTCCAATTTTCCCAGCACCATTTATTGAACAGACTGTCTTTTTTCCATTGTATATTTTTTCCTGCTTTGTCGAAGATTATCTAGCCATAGAGTTGAGGATACATATCTGGGCTCTCTACTCTGTTCCATTGGTCTATGTGTCTGTTTTTATGCCAGTACCAGGCTGTCTTGGTGATCACAGCTTTGTAGTAAAGCTTGAAATCAGGTAACGTGATGACACCAGTTTTATTTTTGTTTTTCAACATTTCCTTAGCAATTCGGGGTCTCTTCTGATTCCATACAAATTTTAGGATTATTTACTCCAGCTCTTTGAAGAATACCGGTAGAATTTTGATTGGAATGGCATTAAAAGTATAGATTGCTCTAGGCAGTATAGACATTTTAACTATGTTTATTCTAACTCTCCAAGAGCATAGAATGGTCTTCTGTCTTTTTTTGTCTTCTTCAATTTCTTTCATGAGTGTTCTGTAGTTACTTGAGTATAGATCCTTTACCTCTTTGGTTAGGTTTATTCCCAGGTATCTTATGGTTCTTGGTGCTATAGTAAATGGAATCGATTCTCTAATTTCCCTTTCTGTATTTTCATTGTTAGTGTATAAGAAAGCCACTGATTTCTGTACATTGACTTTGTATCCTGCCCCGTTACTGAATTGCTGTATGAGTTCTAGTAGTTTGGGGGTGGAGTCTTTTGGGTTTTCCATATAAAGTATCATGTCATCTGCGAAGAGAAAGAGTTTGACTTCTTCCTTGTTAATTTGGATGCCTTTTATTTCTCTTTGTTGTCTGATTGTTCTTGCTAGGACTTCTAATACTATGTTGAACAGGAGTGGTGTGAGTGGGCAATCTTTTCGTGTTCCTGATCTCAACGGGAAGGCTGTGAGCTTCTTCCCATTGAGGATGATGTTTGTGTGGGTCTTTCATAGATAGATTTTATGAAGTTCAGGAATGTTCCTTATATCCCTATACTTTGAAGAGTTATAATCAGGTACGGATGCTGGATTTTGTCAAATGCTTTTTCTGCATCGATTGAGAGGACCATGTGGTTCTTCTCTCTTCTCTTATTGATTTGTTCTATTACAGTGATTGATTTGTGAATGTTGAACCATTCTTGTAACCCAGGGATGAATCCCACCTGGTCATGGTGGATAATCTTTTTAATGTGCTGTTGGATCTTGTTTGCTAGGATCTTGTTGAGAATCTTAGCATCCATATTCATCAGTGATATTGGTCTGAAATTCTCCTTTTTGGTGTGGTCTTTGCCTGGTTTGGGGATCAGGGTAATGCTGGCTTCATAGAAAGTGTCTGGAAGTTTTCCTTCTGCTTCAATTTTTTGAAACAGCTTCAGGAGAATAGGTGTTATTTCTTCTTTCAATGTTTGGTAGAATTCCCCAGGGAATCCGTCAGGTCCTGGGCTCTTGTTTTTTGGGAGGTTTTTGATCACTGCTTCAATCTCGTTACTAGATATTGGTCTATTCAGATTGTCAATTTCTTCGTGGTTCAATTTTTGGAGTTTATAGTTTTCCAGGAATGCATCCATTTCATCTAGGTTGCTTAGCTTATTGGCATATAACTGTTGATAATAACTTCTGATGATTGTTTCTAGTTCTTGGTGTTAGTTGTGATCTCTCCCTTTTCATTCAT
The DNA here is from genome assembly GCA_004024625.1 of Mellivora capensis. Taxonomy (NCBI): domain Eukaryota; kingdom Metazoa; phylum Chordata; class Mammalia; order Carnivora; family Mustelidae; genus Mellivora; species Mellivora capensis. The sequence goes on along the minus strand of PISX010013574.1, from coordinate 40,994 downwards.
AATTTTATTAATTTGAGCTTTCTCTCTTTTCTTTTGGATTTGTTTGGTTAATGGTTTATCAATCTTATTGATTCTTTCAAAAAGCCAGCTTCTAGTTTCATTGATACGTTCTACTGTATCTCTAGTTTCTACCTCATTCATCTCTGCTCTAATATTGGTTATGTCCATTCTTATGTGTGGAGTTGGTTTGATTTGCTGTTGATTATCCAGTTCTCTAAGGTGTAGAGACAGCTGGTGTATTCTGGATTTTTCAATTTTTTTGAGGGAGGCTTGGATGGCTATATATTTCCCACTTAGGACTGCCTTTGCTGTATCCCATAGGTTGTGGAATGAAGTATCTTCATTCTCACTGTTTTCTATGAATTGTTTAAATTCTTCTTTGATCCCCTGGTTGATCCAAGCATTCTTAAACAAGGTGGTCTTTAGTTTCCAGGTGTTTGAGTTCCTTCCAAACTTTTCCTTGTGATTGAGCTCCAGTTTCAAAGCATTGTGATCTGAGAATATGCAGGGAATAATCTCAGTTTTTTGGTATTGGTTGAGTCCTGATTTGTGACCCCGTATATGGTTTATTCTGGAGAATGTTCCATATGCACTTGAGAAGAATGAGTATTATGTTGTTTTCGAGTGCAATGTTCTGTATATATCTATGAGGTTCTTCTGGTCCTAAGTGTCATTCAATGCTTTTGTTTCTTTATTGATTTTCTGCTTGGATGATCTATTACTGAGTGATACGTGTTGAGATCTCCTACTATAAATGTATTCATATTGATATGACTCTTTATCTTGATTAATAGTTTTCTTATGTAATTGGCTGCTCCCATATTGGGGGCATAGATATTTACAATTGTTAGATCTTCTTGGTGGATAGTCCCTTTAAGAATGATGTAGTGTCCTTTTGTATCTCTCACTACAGTCTTTAGTTTAAAATCTAATTTATCTGATATGAGAATTGCAACCCCAGCCTTCTTTTGAGGCCCATTGGCATGAAAGATGCTTCTCCATCCCTTCACTTTCAGTCTGGGGGTATCCTTAGGTTCAAAATGGGTCTCTTGTAGACAACATATGGATGGTTCCTGTCGTTTTATCCAATCTGCAGCTCTGTGTCATTTTATCAGCGCATTTAGGCCATTCACATTGAGAGTGATTATTGATAAATACGTTTTTATTGACATCGTGTTACCTTTGAGGTCTTTCTTTCTGTAGATTGTCTCTATATTTCTGTTCAATGATATTCTTAGGATTTTTCCTCTTTTATAGAACCCCCCCCCTTAATATTTCCTGCACTGTTGGCTTGGTGATCGCATACTCTTTTAAGCCTTGCCAGTCTTGGAAACTCTATTTCTCCATCCATTTTGTATGTCAGTCTTGCTGGATAAAGTACTCTTGGCTGCATGTTCTTCTCATTTAGTGCCCTGAATATATCTTGCCAGCCCTTTCTGGCTGGCCAGGATTCTGTGGACAGGTCTGACGTTATTCTGATGGGCTTTACTCTGTATATAAGGAGCTTCTTTGTCCTAGCTGCCTTCAAGAGGGCTTGCCTACAATTATAATTCTTCATTCTTGCTATTAGGTGTCTCGAAGTCTTTCGAGAATCTATAATCTTGGGGGGAAACTGTTCTGCCTCTAGTACATGAATGCTGGTTCCATTCAAGATATTGGGAAAATTTTCATGGATAACGTGTTCCACTATATCTTCTAGACTTCTTTCTTTCTCCTCCCCTTCAGGGATTCCAATTATTCTGACATTGGAGCATTTCCTGGCATCATTTATTTCCCTGATTCTGTTTTCGTGGCTTCTAAGCTGTTTGTTCCAGGCTTCCTCCTGATCCTTTCTCTCTGTTTATCCTCTAGATCACTAATTCTATCTTCTGTCTCAGTTACCCTTGCTTTTAGAGAATTTAGATTCGATTGGAACTCATTGAGAGCATTGTGAACATTCCCCTGGTGGCTTTCAGTTCTGCCCTAATCAATTCCATTTGGTCATCCATAGCTTTTTCCAACCTAGCTGTTGCCTGGATAATGGTTAGCCTGAATTCCCTTTTTGACATACTGTCTATGTCAGTAGCCGTTAGCTCTGTTGCAGAAGGCCCATCCTCTGAATTTTTCTTCTGTTGGGCATTCCTCCTCCTAGTCATTTTGGTGAGAGTTGGCTGAACGGATGTAGCTGGATGTATCGACCTTGGTGCAGTCAAGGTGCACCCTGGAATGCTTCTGAGCAATCAGGAGTCCCCACCCAAATGAAAGGAAAAAGAAAAAATGAGAGAGAAAGAGAGACAGGGAAAAAAAGGGAAGATAAAGGAGAAGGCTGAGCCCAAATGGGTCCCAAGGTAAGATTCATGAAGTATACAAAAATAAACAGACAAAAAGACTGATAAAAGTATATGACAAGAGAAAGAAAAAAATATATATATAAGCAAAAAAAAAAAAAAAAAAAAAAAAAAAAAAAAAAAAAAAAAAAAAAAAAAAAAAAAAAAAAAAAAAAAAAAAAAAAAAAAAAAAAAAAAAAAAAAAAAAAAAAAAAAAAAGAAAAAAGAGAAGAACCTCGTGAAAAAGAACCCCAAGTATAAGATTTATATACTATCAGGACAAACACAAATTCACAGAAACATTGGTGGGAGAAAAAGATTAGAAAGTGGTTATAAATTCTCAGTGTGGGTGAGGAAGGTTATTTTGATTCTTCCTGGATGTATCTTGGTATCAGGTCCCTCCCCCAGATGTATGGAAGTGTTGAATTACTATATTTCACACCTGGAACTAATAAAACACTCTGTTCTATCTATACTGGAATTAATTTAAAAAAATAAAGCAATGGAGACGCCTGGGTGGCTCAGTTGGTTAAGCGGCTGCCTTCGGCTCAGGTCATGATCCCAGCGTCTTGGGATCGAGTCCCACATCAGGCTCCTTGCTCGGCAGGGAGCCTGCTTCTCCCTCTGCCTCTGCCTGCCACTCTGTCTGCCTGTGCTCGCTCACTCTCTCTCCCTCTCTCTCTGACAAATAAATAAATTAAAAAAAATAAAACTTGTATCTATGAAATAGTGGTCGTTGTTCTTTTGTTGTATTTTTTTTCTCTCTTTTTTTTTCCTGGTTGGTTTTCTGGGAGAGGGGCCTGCCACGTGGGTTTTCAGGCAGTGTTCCCTGAGTTAAGTCCTCCCACCCCCCTAAGGGGGTGGGCTCTGAGGAAACCGGTTTTTCTGGCTCTTGTTCTCTGGAGGTTTTTATGTTTGTTTGTTTGTTTTCTCTCAGCTTGGCAGCTCTTGATGGTTTTTGGAGGTTTAGAGGAAAGCAGACTGCACCCAGACCTCCTTCTCAGAGAGAAGCCTCAGTCTACTCCCCTCTGAGTGCTGCAGAGTACATAAGTTCCCCCTTGGTCGCTGGCAGAGCAAGTTCCGAGTCACGGTCCCTGGGGACACAGGAACTCCTGCTTTGTACCCAAAACCACGACAGCAGCGGCTGTCTGGGCAGCTCCGGACCTCCAGAGAGGTTCCAAGCAATAATCGCACACTGAGATTTTCCCGCTGGTCCAGGCTGGGAGTGCCTGGTCTTTCTGGGTCTGAGAGCGCCGAGAGCACCAGGGCTGGTGCCTGTGAGCACCTTTCTCAGGGGAGAGTGTGGGGCGCGCGTCTCAGGCTCTGATAGCGCAGCATGGCACTGGCTTGGAAGAGTGCAAAAAGGCTATGTTTCTGCCAGCTGGCGATGCTCTCAGCCCCTCACTGGACACCAGGCATTCTCAGGCATGCAGGAGGCTGGGGACCAAGACCTGGTTTCTCCGCCCCACTCTCTCTGGCTTAGCACCAGGTTAGCTGTCTCAAGTCCGGGGACTTTGCCCCTGTCTCTAACCGCTTACTTTCCAAATGGTCGCCTCTGGTCGCCTCCCTCCCCCTTTTGTTTATCTTCTGATACCAGTCTGACATTCCCACTGCGCTTTACCTGCCCACTGGCGTCTTCTGCCCCCATAGAGATCCAGACATGTATAATTCTGATCACAGGCTGATTTCATGGGTGATCAGAATTCCTTGGTAGGTAATAAGCTCACTTTAGGGTACAGGTTGAAAAGGAGCCTCCTCCTACTTCCCTGCCATCTTGTCTCTCAAAAAGTAGCAAATTTTAAAAAAGATGTTGGTCTGAACACACTAAATACCTTCATATGTATTTTGCCATATTTTGAAGATGGGGATAACTCTGGTTCATTTTTGGTCTTTATTATTTCTCCAAGATCAGCACATTATTTGTGTATGGATATCAGACATGGTGAGACTTAATATTGATAAAAGAAGGTATTTTGGGCACGTCAGAGGAAGTTAATCTATCAATCAAGAGTTTTTTGGAACACCTGGGTGGCTCAGTTGGTTAAGCATCTACCTTGGGCTTGATTATAATCCTGAGGTCCTGAGATTGAGACCCATGTTGGGCTCTCTGCTCAGCAGGGAGTCTTCTTGTCCCTCTTCCTCTGCCCCTCACCCCAGCTCATGCTCTCTCTCTCTCTCAAATAATAAAATCTTTAAAAAAAGTTCTTTTACTATAATAGGCATAGAAAGCTGGAAAGATTGTGAGAATTTCTATGGAAAATACAGAATGAAAGTTGTTCTCTCTCTCCCTCTTTCTTCCTTTCTTTCTTCCTTTTTTTTTTTACCAATTTTATGTCATGTAGGTTTAAAGGGTTTATTTATTTATTGTTAAGAGAGAGAGAAAGCAAAATGGGGCCAGGGGCAGAGGGAGAAGCAGATTCTCTGCTTAGGAGGGAGCCCAATGCAGGGCTTGATCCCAGGATGCTGGGATCATGACCTGGGCTGAAGGCAGACTCTTAACTGCCTGAGGCCCCAGGCCCCCATCATGTAGGTTTACAAAGTAGGTCAATATCACTAACTTGCCACAAGGAGAAGAAGCTAATTGATTTTGCTGCCACCTGTGAGTGCAAGTAAGCAGCAAGTCACATATTGCTTACTGATTGTCTTGACAAAGTACATGTTTGTTCAGCAATAGCAAACTCAAGAAAAATTATCTTAGTTTCACATTCCCTTTATTACTCTTCATGGCTTATTTCCACAAACAGTTCAGTTCTGTGGAACAGACTTGATGACTAATGTTTTCTGTTGGCACAGACCCTGGCAGAATGCTGTTCTCAACAGCAAGACAATTACTTGCCAAGCTGTCCACAGAATGCATGACACCACATAATGCTTGTCACCATGGGATTTATACCATTAGTGTTAGACATGGTCCATACTCCCAACACACTTAAAATATTACCAAACCTAGATGATATATAAATGTGGAGTAGAAATAGAACAGACATGCGTGCACACACACACACACACAACCATTCCATACAGAAGTAACATTCTTACCAGTGTAATCTCTGAGATGAAAAGGCAATATTTTCTGATTCAGTAAAGTACAAGTGCCAGGGTACTGTCAAACACTGTTATCAGGGTGAGAGTATAAATTGGTACAAACTCTTTGGAAGGCAATTGAGAAGCATTTATTAAAATTTAAAATATACTATGCAGTGAAATAGCAGTTTCACCTACAAGATTGTATTTTTAGAAAAAGCAATCATAAAGCAGATAAGTAAAAATATCTGTGTACAAGAATAGCTACTGATAGCTATTTTTTGTAATAACAAAAAATCAGACCAAAAAACTGGAAATAATTAAAATTTCCATTAGTAAGAGAGTGATACAGTTATTTGACGGAATAGGACATAACCATTATAAAAGAATGGTGTAGAATATGTGTTAGTCTAGACAGTTGTGCATATCTTATTGTTAATGAGAACAAAAAATTACTATATGATCCCATTTTTGTAAGTAAACATATTCTTGAATATTTATAGCTAAACATATCTATATGATATTCATGCAAATATCTATCTATATCTATATCTATATCTATATATCTATATATATATTTTAAAGATTTTATTTATTTATTTGTCAGAGAGAGAGGGAGAGAGAGCGAGCGAGCACAGGCAGACGGAGGCAGAGGGAGAAGCAGGCTCCACGCCAAGCAAGGAGCCCGATGTGGGACTCGATCCCAGAACGCTGGGATCATGACCTGAGCCAAAGGCAGCCGCTCAACCAACTGAGCCACCCAGGCATCCCGTTTTTTACACATGTTTATGGGGTGCAAATTGGTAGCAAAAGAATACTGGATTTTAAAAAAAAAGAATACTAGATTTTAAATATAAAGTCTGTCACAGCCTTATCTCTAAATATTGGTAAGAATAATCCCTGCCATGTTAATTCATAAGGTGTTTGAAAGCTTAATATGTATCATTATATGAATGTGCTACATAAACTTTATAGTACAGTGCAGGTGTTTTTGATACTGCTACTGCAGTTGCTACTAATGATATTAAAATAAATTTCCCCACTATGCTTCCATTTTATTTTTTTT
>PISX010013574.1:0-34498 GCA_004024625.1 Mellivora capensis | reverse complement strand
GCCCTTCTTTTCACCACATCTGTATCTTTGGGGTAAATACCCAGTAGCGCAATTGCAGGGTCATAGGGAAGCTCTGTTTTTAACTTCTTGAGGAATCTCCACACTGTACTCCAGAGTGGCTGCACGAACTTGCATTCCCACCAATAGTGTAAGAGGGTTCCTCTTTCTCCACATCCTCTCCAACACATGTTGTTTCCTGTCTTGCAAATTTTGGCCATTCTAACTGGTGTGAGGTGGTAGCTCAATGTGGTTTTAATTTGAATCTCCCTGATGGCTAGGGATGATGAACATTTTTTCATGTGTCTGATAGCCATTTTTATGTCTTCATTGGAGAAGTGTCTGTTCATATATTCTGCCCATTTTTTATATGATTATCTGTTTTGCATGTGCTGAGTTTGAGAAGTTCTTTATACATCCTGGATATCAACCTTTTGTCTGTACTGTCATTTGCAAATATATTCTCCCATTCCGTGGGTTGGCTCTTTGTTTTGTTGACTGTCTCCTTTGCTGTGCAGAAGCTTTTGATCTTGGTGAAGTCCCAAAAGTTCATTTTTGCTTTTGTTTCCTTTGCCTTTGGTGATATATCTTGAAAGAATTTGCTGTGGCTGATATCAAAGAGGTTACTGCTTATGTTCTCCTCTAGGATTCTGATGGATTCCTGTTTCACGTTGAGGTTCTTTATCCATTTCGAGTTTATCTTTGTGTACGGCCTAAGACAATGGTCGAGTTTCATTCTTCTACATACAGCTGTCCAATTTTCCCAGCACCATTTATTGAAGAGACTGTCTTTTTTCCACTGTATATTTTTTCCTGCTTTGTCAAAGATTATTTGACCATAGAGTTGAGGGTCCATATCTGGGCTCTCTACTCTGTTCCATTGGTCTATGTGTCTGCTTTGATGCCAATACCATGCTGTCTTGGTGATCACAGCTTTGTAGTAAAGCTTGAAATCAGGTAATGAGATGCCACCAGTTTTATTTTTGTTTTTCAACATTTCCGTAGCAATTCGGGGTCTCTTCTGATTCCATACAAATTTTAGGATTATTTACTCCAGCTCTTTGAAGAATACTGGTGGAATTTTGATCGGAATGGCATTAAAAGTATAGATTGCCCTAGGCAGTATAGACATTTTAACAATGTTTATTCTTCCGATCCAAGAACATGGAATGGTCTTCCATCTTTTTAAGTCTTCTTCAATTTCTTTCATGAGTGTTCTGTAGTTCCTCGAGTACAGATCCTTTACCTCTTTGGTTAGGTTTATTCCCAAGTATCTTATGGTTCTTGGTGCTATAGTAAATGGAATTGATTCTCTAATTTCCCTTTCTGTATTTTCATTGTTAGTGTATAAGAAAGCCACTGATTTCTGTACATTGACTTTGTATCCTGCCCCATTACTGAATTGCTGTATGAGTTCTAGTAGTTTGGGGGTGGAGTCTTTTGGGTTTTTCATATAAAGTATCATGTCATCTGCGAAGAGAGAGAGTTTGACTTCTTCCTTGCCAATTTGGATGCCTTTTATTTCTCTTTCTTGTCTGATGGCTGTTGCTAGGACTTCTAATACTATGTTGAACAGGAGTGGTGAGATTGGGCAACCTTTTCGTGTTCCTGAACTCAACGGGAAGGCGGTGAGCTTCTTCCCATTGAGGATGCTGTTTGCTGTGGTTCTTTCATAAATAGATTTTATGAAGTTCAAGAATGTTCCCTCGATCCCTATACTTTGAAGCATTTTAATCAGGAACTGATGCTGGATTTTATCAAATGCTTTTTCTGCATCGATTGAGAGGACCATGTGGTTCTTCTCTCTTATTGATTTGTTCTATCACATTGATTGACTTGTGAATGTTGAACCACCATTTTAAGACAGGGATGAATCCCACCTGGTCATGGCGGATGATCTTTTTAATGTGCTGTTGGATCCTGTTTGCTAGGATCTTGTTGAGAATCTTAGCATCCATATTCATCAGTGATATTGGTCTGAAATTCTCCTTTTTGGTGTGGTCTTTGCCTCGTTTGGGGATCAGGGTAATGCTGGCTTCATCAAGAGAGTCTGGAAGTTTTCCTTCTGCTTCAATTTTTTGAAACAGCTTCAGGAGAATAGGTGTTATTTCTTCTTTTAAAGTTTGGTAGAATTCCCCAGGGAATCCGTTAGGTCCTGGGCTCTTGCTTTTTGGGAGGTTTTTTATTACTGCTTCAATCACGTTACTAGATATTGGTCTGTTCAGCTTATCAATTTCTTCCTTGTTCAATTTTGGGAGTTTATATTTTTCCAGGAATGCATACATTTCTTCTAGGTTGCTTAGCTTATTGTCATATAGCTGTTAATAATAGCTTCTGATGATTATTTCTACTTCCTTGGTGTTAGTGTGATCTCTCCCTTTTCATTCATAATTTTATTAATTTGAGCTTTCTCTCTTTTCTTTTGGATTAGTGTGGCAAATGGTTTATTGATCTTATTGATTCTTTAAAAAAAAACAGCTTCTATATTCATTGATATGTTCTACTGTATCTCTAGTTTCTACCTCATTCATCTCTGCTCTAATCTTGGTTATGTCCATTCTTATGTGTGGAGTTGGTTTGATTTGCTGTTGATTATCCAGTTCTTAAGGTGTAGAGACAGCTGGTGTATTCTGGATTTTTCAATTTTTTTGAGGGAGGCTTGGATTGCTATGTGTTTCCCCCTTAGGACCACCTTTGCTGTGTCCCATAGGCTTTGGACTGTTGTGTCTTCATTCTCGTTGGTTTCCATGAATTGTTTAAGTTCTTCTTTGATCTCCTGGTTGATCCACGCATTCTTAAGCAAGGTGGTCTTTACCTTCCAGGTGTTTGAATTCCGTTCAAACTTTTCCTTGTGGTTGAGCTCCAGTTTCAAAGCGTTGTGATCTGAGAATATGCAGGGAATAATCTCAATCTTTTGGTATCGGTTGAGCCCTGATTTGTGACCCAGTATGTGGTCTATTCTGGAGAAGGTTCCATGTACACTTGAGAAGAATGTGTATTCTGTTGTTTTAGGGTGGAATGTTCTGTATATATCTATGAGGTCCAACTGGTCCAATGTGTCATTCAATGTTTTTGTTTCTTTATTGATTTTCTGCATTGATGATCTGTCTATTTCTGAGAGAGGCGTATTAAGATCCCCTACTATCAATGTATTCATATCAGTATGACTCTTTATCTTGATTAATAGTTTTCTTATGTAATTGGGTGCTCCCATATTTGGGGCATAGATATTTACAATTGTTAGATCATCATGGTGGATAGTCCCTTTAAGAATGATATACTGTCCTTCTGTATCTCTGACTACAGTCTTTAGTTTAAAATCTAGTTTATCTGATATGAGAATCGCTACCCTGGCCTTCTTTTGAGGCCCATTGGCATGAAAGATGTTTCTCCATCCCTTCACTTTCAATCTGGGTGTGTCCTTAGGTTTGAAATGGGTCTCCTGTAGACAACATATGGATGGGTCCTTTCATTTTATCCAGTCTGTAACCCTGTGTCATTTTATGTGTGCATTTAGGCCATTCACATTGAGAGTGATTATCGATAGATACGTTTTTATTGACATCGCGTTTGAAGTCTTTCTTTCTGTAGATTGTCTCTATATTTCTGTACAATGATATTCTTGGGATTTTTCCTCTCTTATAGAACCCCCCTTAATATTTCCTTCAGTGTCGGCTTGGTGTTTGTAAACTCTTTTAAGCCTTGCAGGTCTTGGAAACTCTTTATATCTCCATCCATTTTGAATGTCAGTCATGGTGGATAAAGTATTCTTGGCTGCATGTTCTTTTCATTTAGTGCCCTGAATATATCTTGCCAGCCCTTTCTGGCTTGCCGGGTTTCTGTGGACAGGTCTGACGTTATTCTGGGCTTTCCTCTGTACGTAAGGAGCTTCTTTGTCCCAGCTGCCTTCAAGAGAGTTTCTCTAGAATTATAATTCCTCATTCTTATTATCAGGTGTCTCGAGGTGTTTCAAGAATCTAAAATCTTGGGGGGGGGGACCGTTCTGCCTCTAGTACATGAACGCTGTTTCCATTTGCGATATTTGGAAAATTTTCGTTAAGAACATGTTTGACAATATCTTCTAGACTTCTTTCTTTCTCCTCCCCTTCAGGTATTCCAATAATTCTGACGTTGGAACGTTTCATGGCATCATTTATTTCCCTGATTCTGTTTTCGTGGCGTCTGAGTTGTTTGTTCCAGGCTTCCTCCTGATCCTTTCTATCTATCTGTTTGTCCTCCAGATCACTAATTCTATCTTCTGTCTCTAGTTACCCTAGCTCTTCGAGAATTTAGATTAGATGGGAACTCATTGAGAGCCTTGTGAACATCATCCCTGGTGGCTTTTAGTTCTGCCCTAATCAATTCCGTTTGGTCGTCCATGGCTTTCTCCAACTTAGCTATTTCCTGGATAATTGTTAGCCTGAATTCCCTTTCCAACATAATGTCTATGTCAGTAGCCATTAGCTCTGTTGCAGAGGGCCCATCCTCTGAATTTTTCTTCTGCTCGGCATTCCTCCTCCTAGTCATTTTGGTGATAGATGGCTGAATGTTTGTAGCTGATGTATGGACCTTGATGCAGTGAAGGTGCACCCTGGAATGCTTCTGAGCAATCAAGATTCCCCACCCAAATGAAAGAAAAAAAGAAAGAGAGAAAGCAGAAAAAAAGTGAGTGAGTGAGAGAGAGAAAGAGAGAGAGATACAGGAAAAAGAAAGAAGGATAAAAGAGAAGGCTCAGCCTAAATCAGCCCCAAGGTAATGTTTGTGAAGTATACAAACAAAAACAGACAAACAAAAAAGACTGATGAAAGTATATGACAAGAGAAGAAAAAAATATATACATATATATGTAGAAGCAAAACAACGAAACAGACAAAAAAAGAATCTCATCAAAAAGAACCCTGAGTATCAGATTTATATACTACCAGGACAAACACAAATATACAGAAATACTAGCAGAAGAAAAAGATGGGAGAGTGGTTTTAAATTCTCAGTGTAGGTGAGGAAGGTTATTTTGATTCTTCCTGGATGTATCTTGATATCTTTTTTAAAGGACATAACTTTCCTAAGGTAACAGGGGATTAAAAATTGGTTTACCTATAGGGGTAGCATTGATTGGGGAAAGGGGATTACCTTGAAGTTTAACTATATGAATATTAGCAAATAAAAGTAAAGAAAAGAATGATCTAAACTAAAGTGAAATTTAAAAAAAAAATTAAAAATAGGAAAGCAAAAGAAAAACATGGGTATATGTATCAAAAAGTTCAGGTTAAAAGTTTATTATGGAATTTGATGTACTGGACATCTCAGTGTGATGGTAAATAGGCTAAAAAAAATATATAAAAAATAAAAAAAGATTAAAAAAATTAAAAAATGAACCAGAATAGTAGGAACGAATTAAAAATTAAACGTTGTATCTGTGAAGTAGCAGTGATTGTTCTCTTCTCTGCCGGTTGGCTTTCTGGGGGAGGGGTCTGCTGTGTGGGTTTTCAGGCAGTGTTTCCTGAGTTAAGTCCTCCCGCCCCCCTCCAGGTGTTGGTATCTGAGGAAACCGGGCCTTCAGGCTTTTGTTCTCTGGAGGTATTTTTGTGTGTTTGTTTGTTTTCTCTCCCCTTGGCAGCTCCTGATGGTTCTTGGAGGTTTAGAGGAAAGCAAACTGCACCCAGACCTCCCTCCCAGAGAGAAGCCTCAGTCCATTCCCCTCTGGGTGCTGCAGAGCAGGTTCCCAGCCGCAATCTCTGGGGACACCTGTGTGTCCTGCTTGTACTCAAAACCACAATAGAGGCAGCTATCTGGGCAGCTCCAGACCGCCAGAGAGGTTCCCATGCTAGAGAGGTTCCCAGCAGCGATGGCACCCTGAGATTTTCCCGCTGGCCCCTGTTGGGATCGCTCAGACTTTCTGGGTCCTAGAGCACCATGCTGGCGCCAGCGTGTGCCTCTCTCAGGGGAGGGGGTGGAGCACGTCTCACGCTCTGCTAGCGCGGTGTGGAGTGTGGCACATGCGTGGGGATGGCAAAAAGGCTGTTTCTGCCCCGCAAGGGTCCCAGCCCCTGCCAGACGCCAAGCGCCCTTAGGAGGTCTCCTCGGGGCTCAGGGACCAGGACCTGGTTTCTCCGCTGCACTCTCTCTGGCTCAGCGCCTGGGGTGTCTGTCCTCCGTGGGGGACTTAAGCCCCTGTTCCTAACTGTTCCAATTCCCACAATTTCCCCCTGTGATCCTTTGCTCTTTTTGAGTGCTTTCTATCAGACTTCAAGTTAATGCTGGTCCCCAGTCGTAGGACACTCTCATATTGGGGTATTACTTTCCAATGTGTCTCCTCTGGTGGCTCCCTCCTTCTTTTGTTTATCTTCCAATACCAGTCCAGCGTTCCCACTCTGCTTTACATGCCCACTGCTGTCTTCTGCCCCCATAGAGATCCTGACGTGTAGAATTCTGATCTCAGGCTGATTTCATGGGTGATTGGAGTTCCTTGGTAGGTAATCAGCTCACTTTAGGGGACAGGTTGAACCGGCGCCTCCTCCTAGTTCCCACACATATTGTCCCCCCCTGCCTGTGCCTATGCTTCCATTTTAGATTTTAAATTCTGTGTGGGGAGATAAAAACTAGCAATAATAGTATCTGTATTCTGTTGTCATTTTAAATACTTAATAGATTTTTGTATTAAATGAAAAAACAACACTAGACTAATTTCGGTTGTTTTTTTTACAAAACCAAAAGTATTGTTATATTAATTCTAAACTGGTTACAAAAAGAGGTAAGATTACTGGATATCCCAATTCAAAGAGAGGATGTACTTACTTTTATCATGTTTATTTAGTCCCAATTTTTATATTTTTCCCAGATTTCAATGGAATCTCTTTCCCTACCCGTGAATTGATGAGAATTTAGTTTGGGACAGAGATTGTAGAAAAATTATCCAAGTAAGGTCCCATATGGAAGTTGGTCTCTAATGCCAGGACAAACAAATGTGGTAAAATGTCCCTTCCTTTTAGGTTATCATAACCCTGGAGATAGCCACCGTTACTGAGGTGACCCAGGACTTACTGTGGCAGGGTTTCTCTTCTTGTTGTCATTTTTGATTTCTTTTATTCAGTATGCCACCAATCTCCTTATAGTTGCCTGTGGAAACAGGCCAGTGGATGGGCAGTTCAAGAAGACAACAACAAATGTGAAATATCTGAAAACTGTAGAGCAGTACATGTGACTCTGCTTAATGTTATCATTATAATATTCAAGACAAGCCTACATCATTACTTTGTATAAATTAACTGTTTTGCTGGTTTTAGATCTCATGTACATAATTAGGTTTATTATTTTAATAGTAGAAATATGAATGTTGAATCTAAGGTATTTTCCACAAAATAAAATAAGATAAAATAAAATAATGCTGAAGGGTTTCAGAGATACTATGCACCTACATGTATGTTATGTACTAGTCCGGACATGAGATAGATATTAAGACCAAAAGTAATTATGGAGCCAAGATTATGTTGATTGATAATCAGAGGCAGCACTGTTTATTATAGGTAGCTTGAAATTTGAGGCCAATGTGATTTGTTTAAAGAAAATAAGAGATTCAGTGGACTTTATTTTGGTGGCTGGCTATTTTTTATGACTGCAAAATTTTGTGTAAAATAAAGAAGAGTAAACAAGAAAATCATAAGTAGAAGTTTACCTTTCCAAGATCTAGTGACACTGGGAAGGAAGAGAAAAAAATGTGTGAAAGATAAGAAAATGTACTGTGTGTGCAGGTGGCAGAAACATTCTCAAAGATTTCTGCCAGGAAGTAAGGGAGACAAAGCTATGAAATAGTAAGATTGTATTTCCTTAAAATCTGCATATTCTGTGGCCCTTAAACCATTACCTGCAGCTGAAGAGCTCCAATAAAAGTGATTGAAAAACTCATTCTGGCTGCCTCCAGATGCCAGCCCCCTAAGGTTGCCACCACACATTAAGAGAACTGAAACCATCAAGCTCAAATTAAATAATGTGCCTGATTCAGCTCTTTTATAGGGAGCCCCTTCTGCCTGTAACTGATGAAGTGTTGTTAATGATTGAAATTGTTTTAATATTTCCTACTAGTTTTTGACATCTATTTCTTTTTTCATTATCCTTGATTTACTTTTGTTTCTGCTTCAAATTTATATATTTATTTTCCTATTGACTGTCCTGTTCTTGAACACTTAGAAGTCCTACTGAAATAATACTGAACGCTGGATTCATTGGATTCTATTTTATTTTATTTCATTTTAGACTTATCTATTTATTCATTTATGTATTCATTTATTCATTTATCAGAGAACGAGAGAGAGCACAAGCAGGGGGGCAGCTAGCAGAGGAAGAAGCAGATTCTGTGCTGAGCAAGGAGCCCAATCTGGGACTCAATCCCAGAACCCTGGGATCATGACTTAGGCCAAAGGCATATGCTTAACAGACTGAGCTACCCAGGCATCCCTGGATTCTATTTTAGCATACAACCTGGTGAACATTCTGTTAAAAAATAAATAGAAGATGATCATGATTCCAGTGACCTTTTGCCTTGGAAGAAGGAAAGATGCTTTGAATACTTTTAAAAAATATTTTTTATTGAGGTATAATTGGCATATCATGTTATATTAGTTTCAGACATGTAGCACAATGGTTTGATATTTGTATATACTGTGAAATAATCACCAAAATAAGTCTAGTTTATATCTATCACCATACATGGTAACACAATTATTTCTCTTGTGATGAAATTTTGAGATCTATTCTCTTACCAACTTTCAAATACGCAGCATGGTGTTATTAACTATAGTTATCACATTATACATTACATCTCTGTGACTTATTTATTATAAAACTAGAAGTTGGTAACTTTTGATTACCTTCACCAATTTCACCTACCTCATCACCCACCTCTGGCAACCACCAATCTAGTCTCTGTATCTGAAAGTTTAGGTTAGTTTGTTTTTTGGATTCTAAATATAAGTGAGATCATATAACATTTGTTTTTCTCTGTCTGATATATTTAACTTAGTATAGTACTCTCAAAGTTCATCCATATTACTCTGAAAGGTAAGGTTTCATTCTTTTTCAAGTCTGGATAATATTTCATTGTGTATATATACCACATTTTCTTTATCCATTCATCCATTGATGGACATTTAGGTTGTTTTCATATTTTGGTTATTGTAAATAATTCTTCAATGAATATGGGGTGAATATATTTTTCTGAAGTAGTGTTTTCATTTTCCTTAGATAAGTACCCAAAAGAGGAATTGTTGAATCATATGGTAATTCTATTTTTAATTTTTTGGAGAAAGTTTCATAGCATTTTTCATAGTGGCTGCATCAATTTATATTCCCATCAACAGTACACAGGGATTCCCTTTTCTCCACATCCTTGCCAATATTTGTTGTCTCTTTTCTTTTTTATAATAGCCATTCTCACAGGTGTGAGGTGGTATCTCATTGTGGTTTCAATTTGCATTTCCCTGATTAATAATGTTAAGCATTTTTTCATGTACCTGTTTGCCATCTCCTTGCCTTCTCTGGGAGGAAAAAAATATATCTATTCAAATCACCTGCCCATTTTAAGTCAGAGTGAGAGGTTGTTTTTTTTTTTTTTGACTTGAGTTTTATGAATCTTTATATATTTTGAATGTTAACTCCTTATAAGATTGTTGTTTGCAGTTTTCCTATTCAGTAAGTTGCCTTTTCATTTTGTTGGCATTTCTTTTGCTGTGTAGAATCTCTTTAGTTTGGTGTAGTCCCACTTATTTATCGTGGTGGACTTTAATGTCAAGGAGCTTACCGCCAATGTTTTCTTCTAGAAGTTTTATGGCTTCAGGTCTTATATTCAAGTCTGTAATCCATTTTGAGTTCATTTTTGTGTGTGGTGCAAGATAGTGGGCCACTTTCATTCTTTTGCATGTGGCTGTCCAATTTTCTCAATACCATTTATTGAAAAGACTGTCTTTTTCCATTGGATATTCTTTCCTGCTTTGTTGAAGATTAATTAGCCATATAGTGGTGGGTGTATTTCTAGGTTTTCTGCTATGTTCCATCGATCTGTGTATCTGTTTTTATGCTGCTACCATACTGTTTTCATTATTATAGTTTTGTAATATAGTTTCAAAGCAGGGAGCATGAGTCCTCCAGCTTTGTTCTTCTTTCTCAAAGTTGTTTTGGTTATTCACTTTTTTGGTTTCATACAAATTTTCAGATTGTTTGTTCTATTTCTGCAAAAAAAATACCATTGCCATTTTTAAAAAGATTTTATTTATTTACTTGACAGAGAGAGAGAGAGATCACAAGTAGGCAGAGAAAGAGGGGGAAGCAGGCTCCCCGCTGAGCAGAGCCCAATGTGGTGCTTGATCCCAAGACCCTTAGATCATGACCTGAGCTAAAGGCAGAGGCTTAACCCACTGATCCGCCCAGGTGCCCCACCATTGCAATTTTGATATGTCTTACATTGACTCTGTAGATGACTTTGGATAGTATTTCAACAATATTAATTCTTTTAATCCATGAATACAAAATATTTTTAAAATTTATTTGTGTATTATTTAATTTCTTCCATTAACATTTTATAGTTTTTGGAATACAGGTCTTTCAACTCCATGGTTAAATTTATTCTGTGGAATAAAATACCCAGGAATTTATTTTTGATGGAATTGTAAATGGCACTGATTTCTTAAATTCTCTTTCTGCTATTTCATTATTAGTATACAGAAACACAACAGATTTCTATACATTTATTTTCCTGCAACTTTATTGAATTCATTAGTTCTAACAGATTTTTTTTGTAATGTTTAAGGTTTTCTATATATATCATGTCATCTACAAATAGTGACAGTTTTATTTATTACTTGCCAATTTGGATGTGTTTTATTTTTTTCCTTGCCCAATTGTTTTAGCTAGAACTGCCAATATTATGTTGAATAAAAGTAGTGAGAGTGGACATCCTTGTCTTATTCTGATATAAGGAACAAAATTTCAACTTTTCACCATTGTGGATGGTGGACTTGTTATATGAGGATTTTATTATGTTGAAGTACATTCTCTGTATACTCACTTTGTTGAGTATTTTTATCATAAGTGGATTTGAATTTTGTCAAATGCTTTTTATAAATCTATTGAAAAGATCATATGATTTTAATCTTGTATTTTGTTAGTGTGGTGCATCACATTGATTGATTTACAGATATTGAAGGATCCTTGCACTAATGGTATAAAATACACTTGATCATGCTTTATGATTCTCTTAATATATTGTTGAATTTGTTTCACTAATATTTTCTTGAATATTATTCAATCTACATTCATCAAGGATATGCTATTCTTGTGGGTGTCTTTGTTAGCATATTGGGGGAATGCTTGTCTTGTAAAATGAGTTTGGAAGTGTTTCCTCCTCTTCTGTTTTTGAAAGATTTTGATAAGGAGTCACATTAATTCTTTTTTGAATGTTTGGTAGAATTAACCAGTGAAGTCATCTGGTCTTGGACTTTTGTTTGTTGAAAAGCTTATAGATAATTTCTTAACTAGTAAGAATCTAATGCCAGTAACAGGGGGTTAATTCTGATAGTTGGCATTTGTTTTTCTTTTTAAAATATTTAAATGGGTCATTTATATGCATACAGCTACAATTGTACTTAAGTTGCACAACATCTTTCTGGTGTTCTTAACCAATCCATTATTACTAGAGAATTAATTAACTGGGAGTTGCGAGGGGGGAACTTGTCAAGTTTTATTATAATTATCTGTTTACATTTCTGTCCCCTTACCTTAAAGTCTAGGAGATCAGGGATATTTTCATATTCTCACACTGCCTGTTCTGTCAAAGGTACTCACTTAATACATGCTGATGAATAAATGAGTGATTCTGGTAAAATATTCTTTTTTTGTAAACTTGGTTCTATATCACACAGAGTTTAACATTCTGTGTTTGCCATGCCTCTTCATACTTCCCATCAGACTGACCAGGTCTTTGTGTCTTGGCTGATAATAATCTGGTATCTATAGAGATGTTTCTGGGTGGTTTTTTTTGATCCATAATTTCTTACATTTCAGCTCTTGCAATGTATTACAAACACATATCAACTACATTACTTAAGTCTAGATATTTTTGGTTTCTTTTGGCTACTGCACAAATCCATATAATAATGAAAGCCATCTTCACAGTTTCCTGCCAATATGAATTTTCTCTGCCAATTCCCTTTCAAAAAAAATTTCTATGTATCTGTGGTGGGATTCAAATGTATAGTTCCCTATGATTTTAGGCAGAAAAAGAAAGATTCTTTTGGTTGAGTAGTACCTAAAAAGCCCATTATTTAAAAGTCCCTTTCTTGGGGTGCTTAGGTGGTTCAGTGGTTAAGCATCAGCCTTCAGCTTAGGTTATGAGCCTAGGATTCTGGGATCCAGTCCTGCATAGGGATCCTGCTTGTCCCTCTCCCCCTGCCCCCACCACCCCACCACACTGCTTGTGTACTCTCTCAAATAAATAATATATTCATCAGAGAAAGAGAGCACAGCCAGGGGGAGTGGCAGGCAGGGGACAAAGAAGGCTCCCTGCTGAGCAAAGAGCCCAGTGTGAGACTCATTCCCAGGACCCTGGGCTCATGACCTGAGCTGAAGGCAGATGCTTAACTGACTGAGCCACCCAGGCATCCCAATAAAATCTTAAAAAAAAATAAAGCCCCTTTCTTTTGGGGTACCTGGGTGGCTCAGTTAATTGAGTTCCAACTCTTGCTTTTGGCTCAGGTCATGATTTCCGGGTTGTGGGATCAAGCCCTGTGTCTGGCTCTGTGCTCAGTGGGGAGTCTGTTTGAGATCTCTCTCTCTCTCTCTCTCTCTCTCTCTCCCCCTCTCCCCTCTACCTCTCCCTTCCTGTCTCTCAAATAAATGAATTTTTAAAAATTCCCTTTTCTCAATGAGTGCTCTATGCCTCCTATTATCATATATATTCCATGGATACTGCATATATGCCTTTCATTTCTGCTTTCCTGGTTCTTTTCTGTTTCATTTACCCTTATATGTGGACTGCAGTAGCATCCTTTATATGTACTGCTTTGGGAGATTGAGTACTTCTTTACGATGTTTGGAACAAGTCAACTTTTATATTGTAAGGGCCAAAATAAAAAAAATTGAACTAAATAATATATAGTCCCCATGATATTCTTGGGCAATATATAATTCAACATTTTAAGAAATAGTGGTCATTCTCTTTCCCAAAATGTTTTTTTTTCTTACCCAAATGAAAAACCTGCCTTTTCTTTTCCTTCATTGTTTTCTCTTCCCTCCTTTAATCGTCTTTGGTGGCAAGATGCTTATGGGTTAAGAGTAGCCAATTCTTTCTCTAGGTATATGGTTTTCTTTCAAGAAGATTGTGAGAACCCAGTTTCCTAAAGCTACTTCTTATGAGTCTAATTGAATACTTATTAGTATGTACAGAATAATTAATTTCTATGGTACTTAGAAAGTAGAACTACATTATTCTGAAAAACTATGCCTTGATAGCTTTCATATGTCCCAGTTTTCTAATGTATTTCGTATTTTTAAAAAATGATTCAAATGGAGAAACCAACAAACTAGTTCCACATTCAGGTTTATCTTGTGCCTCCTAAATGATCCTGGATGCAAATGCCAAGTTGAAATATCTTTGATAGTTTGTTTCTCCGTAGCTTTGGACAAACAAGAGCAAAAGATGGTATAGTGAAGCCAAATCCAAGCCCTTGAGTTGTTTTCCTTCCCCTCAGTATTCCTCTTTGTTGATTTGGAAGTTCATCTGTGCTAATCAAATTTACAAGGGGTTGACAGGTGGCGAGTGGGTAATAGTAAATATTTAGTGCAATTCCTATGAAATTGTAATCAGTTTTTTAGCAAAACTTTTTCAGTTCTCAACTTCTATTATTTAAAGCAGTAGTCAAGTCATCTTGATTGTCCATTCTGGTCTCAGGAGATACATCATTTAAAATTCAAGCATATTATTAACAAAAGAGTCATACAAAAGTTACACAATGTCTTACCTTTCAAATCCAGTGTGGAAGGGCTTATTGCAATAATATTTTGTTTCTATTCATTTCAGAGAAGACACCTAAATCTTTCCTAAATATTTAATTAATATTCTTCTGTGGATGTTACATTACCAGCCTATAATTCCAAGGTATATTCATATTGTGTATTTACAAGTAAATTACCTTAATTCTTCTCTATGAAAAGTATTTAGATTTTTCTGAGCATTTAGCATAACAGACAGGTGTATAAGTGAAATAAAAGTTTCTTCCACTTAAGATGAACTATGATAAAGATGAACAGTCCTTTGTGTGGTTGAGCACTGTCAATAATAAACTTTAAATGCTCCTACAAACAAAAAAATAAAGCCAATTTTTTGAGATACAGGCCAATGAAGGCTGGTAGAATATTATTGCTGTTCAAATGACATGAAAAGAAAATAATGGGACATAGAATAAAGGTTTGGATCATATATGCACTCAAAATGTTCTCTTTTAGCTTGTTTTCCAAGAGTGTATTTAGGCACAAAATTTCACTGATCTGTATGTTCTCTGATTAACAATCACTTCCACGAAACCATTGCAAAAAACAGTATGTACAATGTGGTATATCTTTAACTCTTGAGATAAAACTGGGAATTTATGGAGTAACTAACACTTCCATATGAAAGGAACCCAGAAAAGTTATTCTAGACCACCTGGATAGATGAAGAGGTAATTTTCTTCTTTCTTGGCTATGTATTGTCCAACTCTTCACTGTATAATGTACTAATTATCACAATATCTCAACTTCTATTCAGAATCAAAGGCTGGAAATTCCTTGGTTTGCTATATAGCAGCTAGTTTCTGGGTATATAACCTAGACTGAAATAAATGGATGCTAACATACCAGACTATGAATCAATATTGAATAACACAAGATTTAAATGATTGTAATTAATTGCAATAAACTGTTACCATGTCTAGCAGTAGTAATGGTAGTTTTTAGAGGAGATGGAGGCCTACAAATATTTGTGGCTCTGTCCTGGTCATATTGTTCTAGCTAAAAGATTATTATTTTAGTTCTTTGTTTCTTATCTATCTAAACCTCATTTGGTTCCTACCAGTCTTAGAGGTCTGCTTTCTAGCCAATATAATAGTATCAAAAAAAACCTTCCAATGAATTTCTTTTTATTTATTAAGATAGCTTAAGACTATAAGAATAATGACAGAGACTATGTAATGCTACTCAATGTCCTTGCACTAATGATATTTAAAGACTCAAGAGCACACTTTCTGGAGAGCGCAGGAGCCCATCATATTAATTTAACGCTTAAGAGGAGATTTTTACATTTGGCATTCACAACATCTGCAAATCAATCAATGTGATACAATACAGTAATAAAAGAAAGAACAAGAACTATAAGATACTCTCAATAGATGCTGAAAAGCATTTGATGAAGTACAGCATCCTTTCTTGATCAAAACTCTTCAAAGTGTAGGGATAGAGGCTACATACCTCAATATCATCAAATCCATCTATGAAAAACCCACAGCAAATATCATTCTCAATGGGAAAAAAATGAGAGCTTTTCCACTAAGGTCAGGAACATGGCAGGGATGTCCACTATCATCACTGCTATTCAACATAGTACTAGAAGTCCTAGCCTCAATAATCAGACAACAAAAAGAAATAAAAGACATCCAAATCGACAAAGAAGTCAAACTCACTCTTTGTAGATGATATGATACTATATGTGGAAAACCCAAAAGACTCCACTCCAAAACTGCTAGAACTCCTACAGAAATTCAGTAAGTATCAGGATAAAAAAATCAATGCACAGAAATCAGTTGCATTTCTATACACCAACAGCAAGACAGAAGAAAGAGAAATTAAGGAGTCAATCCCATTTACAATTGCACCCCAAACTATAAGATACCTAGGAATAAACCTAACCAAACAGGCAAAGAATCTGTACACAGAAAACTATAAAGTACTCATGAAAGAAATTGAGGAAGACACAAATAAGTGGAAAAACGTTCCATGCTCATGGATTAGAAGAACAAATATTGTGAAAGTTTCTATGCTACCTAAAGCAATCTACACATTTAATGCAATCCCTATCAAAATACCATCCTTTTTTTTTCAAAGAAAGGGAACAAATAATTCTAAAATTTACATGAAACCAGAAAAGACCCTGAATAACCTGAGGAATGTTGAAAAAGAAAGCCAAAGTTGGTGGCATCATAATTCCGGACTTCAAGCTCTATTACAAAGCTGTCATCATCAGGACAGTATGGTACTGGCACAAAAACAGACACATTGATCAATGTAACATAATAGAGAGCCCAGAAATAGACCCTCTACTCTACAGTCAATTAATCTTCAACAAACAGGAATGAATGTCCAATGGAAAAAAGACAGTTTCTTTAACAAATGGTGTTGGGAAAATTGAACAGCCACATACATAAAAATGAAACCAGACCATTTCCTTACACCACACACAAAAACAGACTCAATATGGATGAAAGACCTCAATGTGAGACAGGAATCCATCAGAATCCTTGAGGACAACACAGGCAGCAACCTCTGACCACAGCCGCAGCCACTTCTTTCTAGAAACATTGCCAAAGGCAAGGGAATCAAGGGCAAAAATGAGCTATTGGGACTTCATCAAGATCAAAAGCTTTTGCACAGCAAAGGAAACAGTCAACAAAACCAAAACACAACTGACAAAATGGAAGAAGATATTTGCAATTGACATATCAGATAAAGGGTTAGTATCCAAAATCTATAAAGAACTTATCAAACTCAACACCCATAGAACAAATAATCCAAGAAATGGGCAGAGGACATGAACAGACATTTCTGCAAAGATGACATACAGATGGCCAACAGACACAGGAAAAAGTGCTCCACATCACTGGGCATCAGGGAAATACAAATCAAAACCACAATGAGATGCCACCTCACACCAGTCAGAATGGCTAAAATTAACAAGTCGGGAAATGACAGATATTGGAGAGGATACAGAGAAAGGGGAACCCTCCTACATTGTTGGTGGGAATGCAAGCTGGGACAGCCACTCTGGAAAACAGCATGGAGTTTCCTCAAAAAGTTGAAAATAGAGTTCCCTACAACCCAGTAATCGCACTACTGGGTATTTACCCTAAATATACAAATGTAGTTATCTGAAGGAGCACGTTCACCCTAATGTTTATAGCAGCAATGTTCACAATAGCCGAACTATGGAAAGAACCCAGATGTCCATCAACAGATGAATGGATAAAGAAGATGTGGTATATATTCACAATGGGATACTATGCAGCCATCAAACAAAATGAAATATTGCCATTTGCAATGATGTGGATGGAACTAGAGGGTATGGTGAGCAAAGTAAGTCAGTCAGAGAAAGACAATTATCATATGATCTCCCTGATGTAAGGAATTTGAGAGGCAGAGTGGGGGGCTGGGGGTAGGAAAGGAAAAAAACATTAAACAAGATGTGATCAGGAGGGAGACAAACCACAAGAGACCCTTAATCTTAAAAAACGGACTGAGGTTTGCTGCTGTGGTGTAGAGGGTGGTCGGGTTATGTACATTGGGGAGGGTATGTGCTATGGTGAGTGCTGTGAAATGTGTAAGCCTGACGATTCACAGATCTGTACCCCTGGGGCAAATAATACATTATATGTTAATAAAAATAATTAAATATAAAGAAAGAAAACCTCAAAAAAAGGATTTATAAAATTTATCAAACACAGTATTATTTACATTTCAAGAATGCCTTTTAAAAAAAAAACAGGATAGACTGTAGAAAAGTGTTTAGCACTTTGTAGCAATATGTAATAAATGTAGTTTGATCTAAAGGGCGTGAGCTTTATAAACACATAGGTTTGGGTATTAATTTTTGACCTACTATTTGCCACCTGTGTGCCCTGGATAAGTTACTTAAGTTTTCTTATCTGTAAAAGGACAGTCATAAGAAATTGAAGATTATGTGATATATTAAATATTACATTGCAACAAGCACAGAGCCTAGAACATAATTTTCATTTAATTAATAACTATTATTGATTTGACCTTGGAAAGATGGCAGAGTAGGGAGACTCTAAGTTCATTCTGTTCCATGTATACAAGATATAACTCACATCTGAGCAAGTAAACTGGAGAGCAATCTGAAGACGTGTAGAACCAACTTCACAGTTGAATGTAGAGAAGCTACATCAGAGAGATTAAGAAAGGCACACATAGTAGCTGGGAACTGCTCAGGAAGGAGGGAGCTACAGGCAAGGACAGGAGAAAAACCATGGAGCCAACACAGGGAAGATGAATCCACATAATTTCTGGTTTTGAAAACCAGAGGGGTTGAATTCTGTGTTTGTATAGCCAGGAGGACTTGGAAAGTTTTATTCAGCACTGGGCAAGCCAGGAGGGCCAGCAATAGCTGGGTCCCACTATAAATAGATACCAGCCCATGGGGAGAAAACATAGAAATAAGAGTTAGCACAATGCCTGGGGTAAATGGGAGGAAGATCTGTTTATACTGAATTTGGTGTATGTTGATGTACTACTCAGAGAACAAAGGAGCTGGTAAATGCCATTTTTCTCCCCTCACCTTGGCATAAACACAGGACCACCTGCCAGAGGTCCAAACTACATAATCTGCTAGTAGTGTGCCTCCACTCCTGGTTCTTCTGAAAAATCACCCACATCAAGCCTGCTGGTCTCAGCCCTGGGCTCAGTGCAAATTTTGGTAGCATCCTGCAAACACACATGTATACTCTGTGCAGATTCCCTGCACACAGACACTGTGCTCCTCTGTGCACCACACCCCTGGCCACACCCACCTCCTCCATGTGCTGTGCACCCACCAGCCACAATGCTTCAGGGGGTTCAGCCTGGGACTAGCAGCTCAGCTCAAATTTTTCTAACATCACTGTGCCACTCCCACAGAGCCAACCTCCCTGGGTCCCACTAACACTACAGAAAGAAAGCATAGCCCAGAACAGGCAGAGTCAGTGCAGATGTCTGGACATAAAGAAAAAGGTGACTCAGACACAAAAACAAGATGCAAGCAACACACATAGGAGACTTCTTGAAGTCACATTCTGGTGAACAGGAACACTGCACTGTAGAACACTATAGGGACTCTTGTTCATAAAACTACTTTTAAGAACAGAGGACATATATGACTTTCATAACACACAGAAACACACAGAATGGTAGACAAAATGGAGAAACAGAGAAATATGTCCCAAATGAAAGAACAGGAAAATATCACAGCAGGAGATCTGAGCAAAGGAGAAATAAGTAACATGTGTGATAAAGAATTCAAAGTAATGATCCTAAAGATACTCAGTGGATTTCAGAAAAGGATGGAGGACATAAGGGGACCCTTGACAAAGAGATAAAATATAACATATCAGAGATGAGAAAACCAGTAAGTGAAATTAATAACACAATACATGGAATACAATAAGCTACAGGAATCAGAGGAAGATATCAGTAACCTGGAGGATAGAGCAATGGAAAGCAACAAGCTGAACAGATGGGAGACAAGAAAATATTGCATAATGAGAATACATTTAGAGAACTCAGGAACACAATCATAATAACGTTCATATTGTAAGGATCCCAGAAAAAGAGATAAAGAGATGCAGAAAATGTATTTGAAGAAATAAGAGCTGAAAATTTCCTGAATATGGGGAAGGAAACAGAGATCCATTTTCAAGAAGCACAGAGATTCCAAACAAATTCAACAGAAGGAAGTCCATACCAAGACACACAGTAATTAAAATGGCAAAAAAAAAGAAAAAAAAAGATAAGGAAAGAATCATAAAGGTTGCAGGAGAAAAGGAGACAGTTACATACAAAGGAAACTCCATAAGGCAAAGCTGATTTTTCAGCAGGAACTTTTCATGTCAGAAAAAAGTGGCATGGTATATTCAAAATGCTGAAAGAGAAAAATCTGGAACCAAAAATATTCAATCCAGGAAGGCTATCATTCAATATAGAGAGAGAAAGAATTTCCCAGACAAATAGAAGTTAAAAGAATTTATCATCACTAAACCAACCTCACAAAAAATCTTAAGAGGGACACTGTGAGTGGAAAACAAATACCATAAGAAAGAATAAAAACAAAACAAAACAAAAACCCAGGAAACACAAAAGTGAAAACAACAACAGCAACAACAATGGTATACCTGTAAAAATCAGTCAAGAGAAGCACAAAATAAAAGGATGTAAAATATGATATCAAATACCTGAAACATGGAAGAGAAAGGACTAAAGAATAAATTCAAAATAAAATGACTGTCAATTTAATGTATACTGCTATATGCCAAAGATGTTATATGTAAACCAAATGGTAACTACAAATTAAAAAATATAGTAATAGGTATGCAAAAAATAAAAAGTAAGGAATCCAAATATATCACGTAGAAAACCAGCAAACCATGAAAAAGAGACAGAGAAGTAAAGATCAGAGGGAAACTACAAAATAACCACAAAACAAGTAACAAAATGACAATAAATACATATATATCAATAATTAGTTTGGATATAATTGGACTAAATGCTATAATCAAAAGACATAGGGTGACAGAGTAGATTAAAAAAAATAGACCTATCTATATGCTGCCTACCAAAGATTCATTTCAGACCTAAAGACACCTGCAGACTGAAAGTGAAGGAATGGAACATTTGTCATGTAAACTGATGTCAGAAGAAAGCTGGGTTAGCAATACTTATACTGGCAAAATAGACCTTAAAACAAAGTCTGTAAAAAGAGACAAAGAAGGACACTATATAAAAATAAAGGGAATAATCCAACAAGAAAAAAATAACAAATGTAAATATTCATGCACCCAAAATGGAAGCACACAAATACACAAAATGGTTAATAACACACATAAGGGAATTAATTAATAGTAATACAATAATAGTAGGGGACATTAACACCCAACTGACATTGATGGACAGATCATCCAAACAGAAAATCAACAAGGAAACACACTTGACCAAATGGATTTAACAGATATATTCAGAACATCCAGAATATTCCATCCTAAAACAATAGAATACACATTCTTTTCAAGTGCACATGAAACATTCTATAGAATAGATCACATTTTATATGTCAAACAAGTCTTAATAAATTAAAAAAGATTAAGGTCATATTCTGTGTCTTTTTTTTACCTCAGTGCTATGAAATTAGAAATCAACAGGAAAAACCTGGAAAGACCACAGACACATGGAG
This sequence comes from Mellivora capensis, assembly GCA_004024625.1. Classification (NCBI taxonomy): domain Eukaryota; kingdom Metazoa; phylum Chordata; class Mammalia; order Carnivora; family Mustelidae; genus Mellivora; species Mellivora capensis. Next base: position 13,269 of record PISX010013574.1, on the reverse strand, counting down.
GTTAAATAACATACTACTAAACAATGAACGGACCATCCAAGAAATAAAAGAAGTAAAAAGTTACATATAGAGAGATGCACCTGAGTGGCTCAGTAGGTTAAGTGGCCTACTCTTAATTTCAGCTCAGGTAAGTGGACTACTCTTAATTTCAGCTCAGGTCATGATCTTGTGGTCCTGTGATCAAGCCCAATGTCAATCTCCACACTCAGTGGGGAGTCTGCTTCAGGATGCTCTCTCCCTCTGCCCCTCCAAGAAGTGAATAAATCTTTAACAATTACATATAGAGAAATAAAAATGAAAACACAGTGATCCAAAATCTGTGGGATGCAGCTTTAGGGGAGCTGGCAGAGTAGGAAGACCCATCCCGCATTTACAACTAGATAACATCCACATCCAAGTTAGCAAACCAGAATGCAATCCAAAGACTGGCAGAACGAACTTCATAACTAAATGTAAAGAAGCTCCATCTGAAATGTTAGGAAGGTCAGAAAGGCAGAAGAAGGTTGCCTGCAGGAGGGAGGGAGCTGTGCTTATAGAGAACTTAAAGGAACAGGCCCTCACACAAGGAACCTCACACAAGGATCACTAATCCCTATAAAGTTAGTCTAAAAAGCAGAGTGACTGAATTCCATGAGTTTGTAAAACCAGTAAGATTTAGAGTGTGTGGGTTGACAGTCAACTGAATCATCACTAGGCAAGCCAGAAGGACTAGTGATAGCTGGGCCCCTACCCTTAAAGAGATAGCAGCCTGCATGGACAGGAAACATAAATATGACTTCATATAACACTGGCGGCAATGGGAAGATAGATCTATTTATACTGATTTCAGATCATGCTGGGGGACTTCTCAGAAAATGAAGGAGCTGGCAGGTGCCATTTTCTTCTCCCATCCCCAGCATAAACATAGCCTTATCTACAAGAGGCAGGGTTGTACAGACACTTGATACCTAACCTAAGGCTTGTCCATTCCAAGCCTGCTAGACTCAACCCTGTAGAGAACAAATAGAGCCCAGAACAGGCAGAGAGTCAATGCAGACAACTGCCCTGAAAGGAAAACGGACTCAGATACAACACCAGAATATAAGAAATGTATGTAGGACACTGTCCTGAAGGGCCAGGTTCTAGTGAACTGGGGATACTACACTAAGGACTCACCAGGACTTCGTCCTTATAAAGTCACTACTTTTCTTTTTTTAAGTGATCTCCACTCCTGTTGTGGGGTTCAAAATCATGACCCTGAGATCAAGAGTCATGTGTTCTTCGGACTGAGCCAGCTAGGCATCTCCCCCTTTTTTTTTTTCAAGTCTTTATATAAAAGTCACTACTTTCAAGAACAGAAGATATAGCTGACTATCTCAATGCAGAGAAACAGATACAGAGAGCAGAAAAAATTAGGAGACAGAGAAATTTATCCTAAATGAAAGAATAGGACATGGCCATAGCCAGAAATCAAAACAAAATAGACATAGGTAGCATGACTGATAAAGAATTTAAAACAGTGATCATAAGGATACTCACTGGACTTGAGAAGAGAGTGGAAAACTTTAGTGAGACCCTTAACACAGAGATAAGGAATAACATAGCAGAGATAATGAGCTCAATAAATGAAATGAGAGACACAGTAGATGGAATGAATAGCATGATGGAAGAAGCAAAGGAATGAGTTAGTGACCTAGAATACAGAGTAATGGAATGTCATCAAGCTGAACAAAAGAGAGAAAAAAAATAATTATTCAACATGAGAATAGACTTAAGGAACTCAGTGATTCCATCAATATAATAATGTTTGTATTATATGTGTCCAAGAAGGAGAGGAGAAAGGGGGGCAGAAAATTTATTTGAAGTAATAATAGCAGAAAACATCCCAATCTGTGGAAGGAAACAGATATCCAGATAGACTAGGCACAAGAAACTCCCATCAAAATCAGCAAAAGATTTGTATTTCCCTGATGTCAAGTGATGTTGAGCATTTCTTCATTTCTGTGGGCCATTGGTATGTCTTCTTTGAAGAAATGTCTGTTCATGTTTTCTGCCCATTTCTTGACTGGATTGTTTATTCTTTGGATGTTAAGTTTGATAAATTCTTTACAGATTTTAGGCACTAGCCCTTTATCTGATAAGACATTTGCAAGCATTTTCTCCCATTTTGTTGGTAGTCTTTTGGTTTTGTCGATTGTTTCCTCTGCTGTGCAAAAGCTTTATATCTTGATTAAGTCCCAATAGTTCATTTTTTCTTTTGTGTCCTGTGTCTTTGGAGACGTGTCTAGCAAGTTGCTATGACTGAAATCAAAGAGGTTGCTGCATGTGCTCTTCTCAAGGATTTTGATGGATTCATGTCTCACATTTAGTTCTTTCATCCATTTTGAGTTTATCTTCATGCATGGTGTAAGAAAAAGTTCCAGTTTCATTCTTCTTCAGGTGGCTGTCCAATTTTCCCAGCACCATTTATTAAAGAGACTGTCTTTTCTCCATTGGAAGAAAAAAATAAAATAAGATAAAAACAGAGAGGGAGGCAAGACATAAGAGACTCTTAACTATAGAGAAAAAGCTAAGGGTCGCTGGATAGAAGGTGGGTTGGGGGATGGGATAAATAGGTGATGGACATTAAGGAGGATATTAGATATAATGAGCACTTGGTTTTTTATACAACTGATCAATCATTAAATTTTACCCCTAAAACCAATAATACACTATATGTTAACTAACTTCACTTTAAATAAAACATAAAAAAGAAGGGACTCCTTTGGAAAAGCTAATGATCTCAGTTAAACTAGATGTGTTCCAGTCTTATTCTTGAGTGAAGAACTATTTTCATGAGGCAAAAAGACCTATCATCTTTGGACTCATGTTATACTTAGGCAGAATGAAGGATCCCAAACACTATTTCTTCAGACTAGATGTTAATCTTGTGGCCATGAACATTGCTGACATACCTGGATAAACACCCTGTGGCAAAGGCATTCAGTGACACTGCCAGTCATCAGTATCTCATGCATTGCCATTTCATCCATTTCATAAGATGATAAGAAATTAAAAGATGTTCTAAAAGTAAAGGGATTTGGCTCTGTCTTGGTATCAGGCCCTATGGGTATGCTCATGAATCAGTGTGGCTTCCTGGGTGTAAGCCAATTTTGAAACCCATGCCGTCTGTTTTTGTTGCTGTTTTCTATTTAAGGTTCTCTTTTTGTAAAGGGTAGGAGGAGCTTTGATTGACAAGAATTTTTATTTATTTATTAAAAGGAATGCTGTCAGATAAGGATGAAATTCAGCTCTTCATTTCCAGGGATGCACTGAGATCTCATTAGGCCACACAATATGTTAGGAGGCTTATTATAACTGTACACCCAACTACAGGCTAGAAATTGGGTTGGGCAAATATGATCAACCAGTGACACCTTTTCCCAACACTTCGATCATTTTATAAGTCATCTTTGGGAAATACTTCTAAATGTTTTAGACAAATGCATAATGTTTGAATAACAGAATTGTACTTTTCTCAATTACATTTTTATTTTTAAATTTACTTGCCATTACCATATTTCCACTACCCACTAAGTGTTGTACATAGTACATGGGAATCTGTCCAATATTTGGTTTAAACAACAAGTCTTTTAAATAAAATTAAAATCCATTTAGGATATATACATCTTAAGTGCACAAATAGGCCCCTTGAGTTTCAAATTTAATTGGTCATCTTGTAAAAAATGGACAATTGCAAAGTAGCTTTTCCTAAGGACTTGAAAATTTCTAAAGATAAATATCTAACTCTGGAAAGCCACATGCTAAAATTTCACCAGGTGCCTGGGTGGCTCAGTGGGTTAAAGCCTCTGCCTTTGGCTCAGGTCATGATCCCAGGGTCCTGGGATTGAGCCCCGCATCGGGCTCTCTGCTCAGCAGGGAACCTGCTTCCCCCACTCTCCGCCTGCCTGTCTGCCTACTTGTGATCTCTGTCAAATAAATAAATAAATAATCTTCAAAATTTCACTATTAGTTAAAAGAGTCTATAAAATTTGGACCTTGTGAAATATATTCTTTGTTTCCTTTTACCAGAAACACTTTAGGATGAACACATGATGGCACATATACAAATGGGTAATATCCCCACTATAAGAAACAATGACATACTTTCAACATGTTTTTAGGAAAAAGGCACTGCTTTTAAATGCATATGATTTGCAGGTAATAATGGTATGTACGTAAGAGTAGGAGAATAGAAGGTACTGTTCTTTTCCTCTCTAAGGCTTTTGGAAAGGGAATAAAGGGCCTTTTAATCTTGAAAAATTTGTGTGTCCCATGATCATAAATTACTTTTCATCATCATTTATTCACTTTTCTAGATGTTTGGATCTTTTCTGGTCTCTATATACTTGCCATTGTGCAACTAGATTCTACCAGATGTTATCAGGCTCTTAACTGTTACATAATCCTTTAGAGAATTTCTTTTTTTGTGCATTCTGTTTTAAGGAGATGGTGCAGAAAAGGCAAATGATTTTATAAAGCTATCTAGTCTTATATATCACTCAGTTATAAATGCTACTATTTATCTTAAAACACATCATACAATGCATATTCATACATTTGCAATTCCACACTATGTTTCAGTATGCTATATATAAAATTTTTCATTGAATACCTGTATCAAGAGCAACTTCAGAGTCACCTGGGTGGCTCAGTCAGTTAAGCATTGGAGATGATCTCAGGGTCCTGGCATCGAACCCCATGTCAGGGAAGCTCCACTCTCAGTAGAGTCTGCTTCTCCCTCTCCTTCTCTCTCTTCCCCTCCTGCTGCTCATGCTGTCTCTCTCTCTCTCTCTCTCTCTCTCTCAAATAAATAAATAAAACTCTTTTTAAAAAAGAGCAACTTCAGAGCTCGAATAATATTATTTCAGAAAACCTTCAAGCTTATCCTTCCTTCCTCCATCCCCTGTAGTGCTGAACGTTTTCCAGAGTCTCTTCTGTTTTAAACAGTCTTATTCCCTTTATTCACATGTCCATGCCAGAACACGCAAGAAGAGAATATTGAATTAATGGCATAATGAACTTGCTAATAGGACCAACCAGTGTCACTTTGTAATTTCAAAATCACAGTGCATAGAACACTAAAAGCTCAATAAAGAGAACTCACATTATTAAAGACAAAGTCTTTTACCCTAAGAGCTTTTGTTGTGACTTGTTGTGATGGAGTAGGCAGCAAATCAGCAATAGTTCTGAATTCTAGTACCAACAGACTTAAAATGAAGACATAACAGGAACAGTACAGAGACAACACAACAGTGAAATCGCAAAGCACAAAATATATTTTCCTTAAATTTCAAAGTGGTTACCTCAGAACCTATGTAGAGTAGGTCTTTCTTTTCTTTTTTTGTTTAATGTTAATCAGCTAACATACAAAACACTGTATTCAATAAAGACTGATTTGTTTATTGCTGTTGACTTTCCATGAGGATCATTTGGAAATTTTGTCCCTGACTCCACTAAAACAATCTTACAAGGGAGAAGCAATGCAAATCTGGAGAGTTCAGTCTATGAAGGACTGCCATCAGATTTTACCAGTCAACATCTCTGGGATTTGATTTACTTATATGGAAAATGAGATAAAAGGATTGGATGACCACATCCCTATATCCTTTTTGTTTCTAATAGTTTATGATCTTATGAGAGCCTCAAAGCTACCTTAAAGTGTTGCATCTTTTTCTTTTTATAATAAATGTAAATAATGATTAAATATAAAAAAAAATCTTTTACCCCCTACCGTCTTTAAAGTCATTTTGTTGCAAACCTGGCAGGACATAATTTCACATTCTAACCTGAGTTTCTTAAAATTTCATTTATTTTAAGATGATGCTATGTGTCCTACTCCACATTGATAGAAGTTTCTCTGATAGAAGCTTCAGAGCTCTTTTACTTGTATGTTGCTGAAGCACCAACTTACTGAAGGACCTCATCATATTAGCAATGATGAGACTGATGAACATAACAGGATATGAGGAAAAAAACTTCTTCCCACTTCATACAACTTGGGTTAAAGGCCAGGAAGGAAAGAATCTTTGAAATAGTAGACATTGTCAGTTGAAAGGGAAATCACTCTGTTTCTTGAAATTGGCAGAAATAAATTGTAAGGTAAAATGTACTCATTTCTATAGTATGAGAAATGTACATATGCGTATATAGGGATGCACTGTTTTTTGGGGAGAAAACTTTCAGCATCATTGGCAAAAGTTAGTAGCCTACAAAATATGATATCTTCAACCTCCATTACTTTTTTTTTTTTTTTGCTACAATTCAGTTTCCTATGTATGACTTGAAAGATGTTGGATAATCTGTCCCTTGTCTTCTATCTAGCCTTACATTGTATCACCCTTACTTCCTTGTACTCTTCTTTCCTTGCTCCTTCCACTTCTTGTAGTCTATGTTGCTGCCAGTCAGAACTCTTTTTACTTATGCTTAGTGCTGTCTCCAGGCCATTGCATATCCTTAAAACACTTTTTCTCAATTTTTCTTCTTTCTGATTCTTTTTGTTCTCAGCCTAAATGTTAGCTTTTCTCTTGACTTCCTCAAGCTTTCTCTCAAAACTGGCTGCCATTCTGAGGTGCATAACTTTTGTCTACATATTCATATCACCCAGTTATGTTGCTTTAGCAATTGTCTGTCTTCCCTGTCTATTGTGATAGGCCACATTAACATCCAGTCCCATGGATTTAAATAATATTCATATAACAATGACTCCCAAAGGTATATGTCCTGTCCTACCCTCTTCCTAAAATTCCAGACTCAGAAATCTAATGCATCTTTTGGAGATACTAATAACTGAAAAGTAGCTTATCTAAAATCAAACTTTTTTAAATTTTTTTTATTTTTTTATAAACATATAATGTATTTTTATCCCCAGGGGTAAATGTCTGTGAATCGCCAGGTTTACACACTTCACAGCCATAACCATAGCACATACCCTCCCCAATGTCCATTACCCACTCCCCTCTCCCAACCCCCCTCCCCTCAGCAACCCTCAGTTTCTTTTGTGAGATTAAGAGTCACTTATGGTTTGTCTCTCTCCCGATCCCATGTTATTTCTTTTATTCTTTTCCTACCCTCCAAACCCCCCATGTTGCATCTCCACTTCCTCATATCAGGGAGACCATATGAAAGTTGTCTTTCTCCGATGGACTTATTTCACTAAGCATAATACCCTCTAGTTCCATCCACGTCATTGCAAATGGCAAGATTTCATTTCTTTTGATGGCTGCATAGTATTCCATTGTGTATATATACCACATCTTCCTTATCCATTCATCTATTGATGGACATCTAGTTTCTTTCCATAGTTTGGCTATTGTAGACATTGCTGCTATAAACATTCGGGTGCACGTGCCCCTTCGGATCACTACGTTTGTATCTTTAGGGTAAATACCCAGTAGTGCCATTGCTGGGTCATAGGGTAATTCTATTTTCAACTTTTTGAGGAATCTCCATGCTGTTTTCAAGAGTGGTTGCATCAGCTTGCATTCCCACCAACGGTGTAGGAGGGTTCCCCTTTCTCTGCATCCTCACCAGCACCTGTCATTTCCTGATTTGTTAATTTTAGCCATTCTGACTTGTGTGAGGTAATATCTCATTGTGGTTTTGATTTGTATTTCCCTGATGCCGAGTGATGTGGAGCACTCTTTCATGTGTCTGTTGGCCATCTGGATGTCTTCTTTGCAGAAATGTCTCTTCATGTCCTCTGCCCATTTCTTGATTGGATTACTTGTTCTTTGGGTGTTGATTTTGATAAGTTCTTTATAGATTTTGGACACTAGCCCTTTATCTGATATGTCCTTTGCAAATATCTTCTCCCATTCTGTCAGTTGTCTTTTGGTTTTGTTAACTGTTTCCTTTGCTGTGCAAAAGCTTTTGATCTTGATGAAATCCCAATAGTTCATTTTTGCCCTTGCTTCTGTTGCCTTTGATGATGTTCCTAGGAAGACGTTGCTGCGGTTGAGGTTGAAGAGGTTGCTGCCTGTGTTCTCCTCAAAGATTTTGATGGATTCCTTTATCACATTGAGGTCCTACGTCCATTTTGAGTCTATTTTCAGGTGTGGTGTAAGGAAATGGTCCAATTTCATGTTCCTGCAAGTGGCTGTCCAATATTCCCAACACCATTTATTGAAGAAGCTGTTTTTTTCCAAGGGGCATTCTTTCCTGCTTTGTCGAACATTAGTTGAACATAGAGTTGAGGGTCTATTTCTGGGCTCTCTATTCTGTTCCATTGATCTATGTGTCTGTTTTTGTGCCAGTACCATACTGTCTTGATGATGACAGCTTTGTAATAGAGCTTGAAGTCCGGAATTGTGATGCCACCAACTTTGGCTTTCTCTTTCAATATTCCTGTGGCTCTTCGAGGTCTTTTCTGGTTCCATATAAATTTTAAGATTATTTGTTCCATTTCTTTGAAAAAAAAATGGGTGGGATTTGGATAGGGATTGCATTAAATGTGTAGATTGCTTTAGGTAGCATAGACATTTTCACAATATTCTTCCAATCCAGGAGCATGGAACATTTTTCCATATCTTTGTGTCTTCCTCAATTTCTTTCATGAGTACTTTATTGTTTTCTGAGTATAGATTTTTAGCCTTTTTGTTTAGGTTTATTCTTAGGTATGTTATGGTTTTGGGTGTAATTGTAAATGGGATTGACTCCTTAATTTCTCTTTCTTCTGTCCTTTTGTTGGTGTAAAGAAATGCACCTGATTTCTGTCCATTGATTTTATATCCTGACACTTTACTAAATTCCTGTACAAGTTCTAGCAGTTTTGGAGTGGAGTCTTTTGGGTTTTCCACATAGAGTATCATATCATCTGCAAAGAGTGATAGTTTGACTTCTTCTTTGCTGATTTGGATGCCTTTAGTTTGTTTTTGTTGTCTGATTGCTGAGGCTAGGACTTCTAGTACTATGTTGAATAGCAATGGTGATCATGGACATCCCTGCCGTGTTCCTGACCTTAACAGAAAAGCTTTCAGTTTTTCTCTGAGAATGATATTTGCGGTGGGTTTTTCATAGATGGCTTTGATGATATTGAGGTATGTGCCCTCTATCCCTACACTTTGAAGAGTTTTGATCAGGAAGGGATGCTGTACTTTGTCAAATGCTTTTTCAGCATCTATTGAGAGTATCATGTGATTCTTGTTCTTTCTTTTATTAATGTGTTGTATCACATTGATTGATTTGCAGATGTTGAACCAACCTTGCAGCCCTGGAATAAATCCCACTTGGTCCTGGTGAGTAATACTTTTAATGTACTGTTGAATCCTATCGGCTAGTATTTTGGTAAGAATTTTCAAATCTGTGTTTATCAAGGATATTGGTCTGTAACACTCTTTTTTGATGGGATCCTTGTCTGGTTTTGGGATCAAGGTGATGCTGGCGTCATAAAATGAGTTTGGAAGTTTTCCTTCCATTTCTATTTTTTGGAACAGTTTCAGAAGAATAGGAATTAATTCTTCTTTAAATGTTTGGTAGAATTCCCCTGGGAAGCCATCTGGCCCTGGGCTTTTGTTTGTTTGGAGATTTTTGATGACTGTTTCAATCTCCTTACTGTTTATGGGTCTGTTCAGGTTTTCTATTTCTTCCTGGTTCAGTTGTGGTAGTTTATATGTCTCTAGGAATGCATCCATTTCTTCCAGATTGTCAAATTTGTTGGCGTAGAGTTGCTCATAGTATGTTCTTATAATTATTTGTATTTCTTTGGTGTTGGTTGTGATCTCTCCTCTTTCATTCATGATTTTATTTATTTGGGTCCTTTCTCTTTTCTTTTGACAGTTCTGGCCAGGGGTTTATCAATTTTATTAATTCTTTGAAAGAACCAGCTCCTAGTTTCATTGATTTGTTCTATTGTTTTTTTGTTTTGTTTTGTTTTTTTTTTTTTGGATTCTATTTCATTGATTTTTGCTCTGATCTTTATTATTTCTCTTCTCCTGCTGGGTTTAGGATTTCTTCATTGTTCTTTCTCCAGCTCCTTTAGGTATAGGGTTAGGTTGTGTATTTGAAATCTTTCTTGGTTCTTGAGAAACGCTTGTACCCCTATATATTTTCCTCTCAGGACTGCCTTTGCTGTGTCCCATGGATTTAAAACTGTTGTGTTTTCATTATCATTTGTTTCCATGAATTTTGTCAATTCTTCTTTAATTTCCTGGCTGACCCATACATTTTTTTAAATTTTTAAAATTTCTTTCCAGCGTAATAGTATTCATTGTTTTTGCACCACACCCAGTGCTCCATGCAATATGTGCCCTCCCTTAAAACCCACCACCAGGCTCCCCTAACGTCCCACCCCCGCCCCTTCAAAACCCCTCAGGTTGCTTTTCAGAGTCCATAGTCTCTCATGGTTCACCTCCCCTTGCAATTTCCTTCAACTCCCTTCTCCTCTCCATCTCCCCATGTCCTCCGTGTTATTTGTTATGCTCCGCAAATAAGTGAAACTATATGATAATTGACTCACTCTGCTGGACTTATTTCACTCAGCATAATCTCTTACAGTCCTGTCCATATTGCTACAAAAGTTGGGTATTCATCCTTTCTGATGGAGGCATAATACTCCAGGGTGTATATGGAACACATCTTCCTTATCCATTCGTCCGTGGAAGGGCATCTTGGTTCTTTCCACAGTTTGGCGACCGTGGCCATTGCTGCTATAAACATTGGGGTACATATGGCCCTTCTTTTCACTACATCTGTATCTTTGGGGTAAATACCCAGTAGTGCAATTGCAGGGTAATAGGGAAGCTCTATTTTTAATTTTTTTTTTTAAATAGCGGGTTTTTTTTTAAGATTTTATTTATTTATTTGACAGAAGGAAATCACAGAGAAGCAGGCAGAGAGAGAGGAGGAAGCAGGCTCCCTGCTGAGCAGAGAGCCCGATGCGGGGCTTGATCCCAGGAACCCAGGATCATGACCTGATCTGAAGGTAGATGCTTTAACCCACTGAGCCACCCAGGCGTCCCTATCCTTAATTTTTTAAGGAATCTCCACACTGATTTCCAAAGTGGCTGTACCAACTTGCATTCCCACCAACAGTGTAAGAGGGTTGCCCTTTCTCCACATCCTCTCCAACACACGTAGTTTTCTGTCTTTCTAATTTTGGCCATTCTAACTGGTGTGAGGTGGTATCTCAATGTGGTTTTAATTTGAATCTCCCTGATGGCTAGTGATGATGAACATTTTTTCATGTGTCTGATAACCATTTGTATGTCTTCATTGGAGAAGTGTCTGTTCATGTCTTCTGCCCATTTTTTACATGATTATTTGTTTTCTGTGTGTTGAGTTTGATAAGTTCTTTATAGATCCTAGATATCAACCTTTTGTCTGTACTGTCATTTGCAAATACCTTCTCCCATTCCGTGGGTTGCCTCTTTGTTTTCTTGACCATTTCCTTTGTTGTGCAGGAGCTTTTGATCTTGATGAAATCCCAAAAGTTCATTTTCGCTTTTGTTTCCTTTGCCTTTGGAGACATATCTTGAACGAAGTTGCTGTGGCTGATATCAAAGAGGTTACTGCCTATGTTCTCCTCTAGGATTCTAATGGATCCCTGTCTCATGCTGTGGTCTTTTATCCATTTCGAGTTTATATTTGTGTCCGGTGTAAGAGAATGGTCGCATTTCATTCTTCTACATATAGCTGTCTTATTTTTTCCAGCACCATTTATTGAACAGACTGTCTTTTTTCCACTATATATTTTTTCCTGCTTTGTCGAAGATTATTTGACCATGTAGTTGAGGGTCCAAATCTGGGCTCTCTACTCTGTTCCACTAGTCTGTGTGTCTGTTTTTATGCCAGTACCATGCTGTCTTGGTGATCACAGCTTTGTAGTCAAGCTTGAAATCAGGTAACGTGATGCCACCAGTTTTATTTTTGTTTTTCAACATTTCCTTAGCAATATGGGGTCTCTTCTGATTCCATACAAATTTCAGGATTATTTGCTCCAGCTCTTTGCAGAATACCGGTGGAATTTTGATCGGAATGGCATTAAAAGTATAGATTGCCCTAGGCAGTATAGACATTTTAACAATGTTTATTCTTCTGATCCAAGAGGTAAAGGATATGTACTCGAGGAACTACAGAACGCTCATGAAAGAAATAGAAGAAGACACAAAAAGAATGAAGACCCATTCATTTTTTAGAAGGATGTTGTTTAGTCTCCATGTATTTGGGTTCTTTCCAAGTTTCCTCTTGTGATTGAGTTCTAGCTTCAGAACATTGTGGTCTGAAAATATGCAGGGAATAATACCAATCTTTTGATACTGGTTGAGACCTTATTTATGGCCCATGGGGTGATCTATTCTGGAGAGTGTTCCATGTGCACTAGAGAAGAATGTGTATTCTGTTGTTTTGGGATTAAATGTTCTGAATATATCTGTGATGTCCATCTGGTCCAGTGTGTCATTTAAGGCCTTTATTTCCTTGTTGATCTTTTGCTTGGATGATCTGTCCATTTCAGTGAGGGGAGTGTTAAAGTCCCCTACTATTATTGTATTATTGCCGATGTGTTTCTTTGATTTTGTTATTAATTGGTTTATATAGTTGGCTGCTCCCACATTAGGGGCATAGCTATTTAAAATTGTTAGATTTTCTTGTGGGACAGACCCTTTGAGTATGATATAGTGTCCTTCCTCATCTCTTATTATAGTCTTTGGCTTAAAATCTAATTGATCTGATATAAGGATTGGCATCCCAGCTTTCTTCTGATGTCCATTAGCATGGTAAATTGTTTTCCACCCCCTCACTTTAAATCTGGAGGTGTCTTTGGGTCTAAAATGAGTTTCTTGTAGGCAACATATTGATGGTTTTTTTTAATATCCATTCTGATACCCTGTGTCTTTTTATTGGAGCATTTAGCCCATTAATATTCAGAGTAACTATTGAGAGATATGAATTTAGTGCCATTGTATTGCCTGTAAGGTGACTGTTACTGTATATTGTTTCTGTTCCTTTCTGATCTACTATTTCTAGGGTCTCTGTTTGCTTAGAGGACCCCTTTCAATATTTCCTGTAGAGGTAGTTTGGTGTTTGCAAGTTCTTTCAGTTTTCATTTGTCCTGCAAGCTTTTGATCTCTCCTTCTATTTTCAATGATAGCCTAGCTGGATATAGTATTCTTGGCTGCATGTTTTTCTCGTTCAGTGCTCTGAATATATCATGCCAGTTCTTTCTGGCCTGCCAGGTCTCTGTGGATAAGTCGGCTGCCAATCTAATATTTTTACCATTGTATGTTACAGACTTCTTTTCCCGGGCTGCTTTCA
>PISX010013573.1:0-56189 GCA_004024625.1 Mellivora capensis | reverse complement strand
AAAAAAAAAGGTTATGTAGATAAATTTACATAAATTAAGGCAAACACAGGTAAATGTGCATAAATTAATATCACACATAGTCTTACAGTTCTAGAAAATTTCTGGAAGGAAACACTAAAAGCTATTAAAAGTGACTATTTCACAGACATGTACCCCTGGGGATAAAAAATTGTTTATAAAAAAAATAAAAATTAAGAATAAAAAAAAAAGCAGCAAACCACAAACTCAAGAATCTCTATGAACCCCAGCAGGATAAATACAGGCACATCTCAGAAATATTGCAAGCTCAGTTCCAGGCCACTGCAATAAAGCAAATATTGTAATAAAAAAAAAAAGTGACTATTTCAGTGGAGTAAGTAATATCATCAGTGTGGGGTCATAATTTCTTACTTTATAGGGATCAAACAACATACAGTGGCGGTTAAAGTATGCTTAAAATCTGTCCCTTGCCAAATATATCTCTAAAAATCATTATTTTAAAGAAGAGATTGAAATGAAAAAATGCAAAAGGAATTGTCTCTCAGGAAACAAACATTGTCTTTGCTCTTTTCTATTGCTGTGCCAAAGATACAAAATTCTTCTTGCTGAGAATCAGTACCTCTTCTGTAAAATGTCACTTGGGTAGCTTGGAGAAACAGCATGATTCTTACTAGTTACACTGGCTTTTGTTAATAACTTGATGCAAAAAAAACCCAAAAAAAAAACATGCTGTGAATAGGCCAAGTAATAAAGTCTGGAGGAATTAGAAAACTCCTTTTAATCCTGACTGTGATTTCTAATAGACAAAACTAATTAAGTCCAGCTTAGGTTTGATTTGATTACCTTATTCCAGACATGGTTTTGAGCGTGTCTTTGGAACAAACCTGTAAACACTTACTGTTCATGCTGGACTTTCAAAGTCAATATTTTGATGACTAATGAAAGAAAAACATAAAAGAGAAGATTTTTACAATACAATCTGAGAATATTATGATGTTTAGTGATATACAAGTTAGCACTTCCTTTCCTCATTCTGTTGTGTAGGGAAAAGAATGCAATTATTTAGTGACTTAAAAATGAGAAATGCATCTTTGAGTCTAGACTAATCAAAATCTAAGTTTTCTGAAGAAAGTTATAAGACCGATGGGAGAATGAAGAAAACAATAAGAACACGTAAATTATTTTCACCTACCCAATACATAAGTATTCTGTCATGTTGTTAAAATGATATACTTGGCTGATAATTTATCCAAAGATGAATCATGTCAAGGTGCTAATGAAGAAATTGATGCAATGTTGATGTATACTTATTGCTGGATTTCAGGCAAATGTTAGAGTTTACTTTAAAGATGGAATTGAGGTTCATTATCTCATGTAATGACTGCAACTTGGGGTTCTATTTTTGTGTGAAGCAAGGCAATGAATATTACTTCAATGAAATTGAAATTGCTGACTCCTGTCAGTGATCAGCCTGCCAAGTGTGGGAAGCAGTAACCCATTCTCACTGGAAAATGTAGCATTGTGATCTTTGGTGAAGGTGCTGGTTAGTGTTATAATTAAGCGACCTGCTGTTGGGGGTGTCACTAGTGAGAAGAGCACTGCACACATTGACACAAAGAAAGTGTCTTCTCAAAGAAGTTTTCTAGGTTAGTGTCCTAATTTGAAGAAAAGCTTAATGCTTCAAAACAGTCATCAAATTTCAGTTTTCCACAAAAATAATGAAGAATGATAATCTGAGAATAAATTTAATTTTAGTTTGTGGTTCTTATTTGAATATGAGATAATTTGTAGTAATCCATTTAAAATAATATATTATAATACCATCTTTTCAAAGAATCAGAAAACTATACTTTCTGCAGTTACTTTCTTGTTCAGCTCTTCTCTGACTCTTCCTCTTGCTGAGTTTCAGTATTAAAAAATGTTGGCAAGAACACCTGACTCACATTAGACAACCAATTAATGCTAGCTCCTTTTACTTTTGATGTTTCCAATTAAAATAAAGAAGGATGTGGACACCCACTTCACTTTAATTCTTGAAGACTGGAATTACATACATCTTTGTCAAAACAAAATGTGAAGTATATTTTATTAGGGTTTTGTTTATCTGGTCTCTCAAAGTTACAGAAATTTGAATACAAATTTAAATTTCTTGTCATTCCTGTTTATGTGTTTCGCAAGAAAGAAGTTTATTGAGAGGATTGAATACAGCCTATAAAATAAGCTATAGGTACTTTATTAGAGACCAATAAAAGAAAGTTCTTAGTGTATTACAAATATACTGTTTTTTCTATGGTGGCATTCTGATATTAACCACTACTATTGGTTGTTTTCATAAGAGTGAAGCCCTTAGACAGAAGTCAAGGCTTTAATTTATTTATGACTCTTGTTAATTATGTCATTTTTTCATGTATTATTTTAATGTTTGTATATTCTGTGTTTGTGACATTTTTTAATGATTAGGAGCATCACTCTGGAGTCACACTATGTGAGTTCAAATACCTCTTGGTAACTAATTAATTGTCCCATTGGCCAGAGTTTTATCTTCTGGAAATGGTGATAACAGAATCTATCACATGGGATGGTTTTGAAGGAAAGATGAGATAATACATGTAAATTAGTAGGACTCTGCCTAGCACATTGTCGATTAATAAACATATTATGATTATTCTTGGACAAAGATAAATGTCTATATAAATTTTTAATCAATTGCAGATTAATATGCTTCATTTCAATTACATTCACCATTACTATTTTGATCTTAAGTGAGGTTGCACATATTTGGGAAATTCAGTAACTGCAAGAGCTTAATAATCTTTGTAAAATTCCTTAAGAATACAAAAGTACTCAGTCTGACATATTAGTTGTTAATCATTTAAAATTTACCATGGATTAGCTGGAAATAGATGAGAAAAGATACCATAAAGGAAGGTAACTAACCTTTACCTATGCAACTAATGAATCATTGAACACTACATCAAAAGTGTATGATGTACTATATGCTGGGTAACTGAACATAATATAAATACATACATACATACATACTCAATTTTAATCAGTGAAATTGAATAGCCTTAGTCTGGTGGAGTAATCACCTGACTTGAAGTGAAAGATCTGTGCTCTAATCCTGACCATGCTATTTATTCACAGTATTAGTTTGGGTAGGGTCTATAAATATTCTACATTAGGAAAGTGATGTTGTAGCTCACAAGATAAAAGAAAAAGAGCTACCCTTTAGGGCAACCCTCAGGCTGCTGATCCTAATTGCTCAAAAGGACACACGGTGGTGGGGTGGAATTGTCCAATGCCTGCTTCCCAGCTTTAGACTTTGAAAACTTGAGATTACTAATTTCTCCACCAAATTGTTTGGTCTCTTTGCAATTGTCTGTTGATGACACAAAGAAAATAGTGTATGAACTGAACTACCATATAAAAATATAGATATATAAGGGTGCATGGGTTAAAACTGTAGCAGTTAAGCTTCTGCCTTAGGCCTAGGTCATGATCCCAGGGTCTCTGGATTGAGTCCTGCATTGGTTTCCCTGCTCAGTGGGGAACCTGCTTTTCCCTCTGCCTGCCCCTTCTCCTGTTTGTGCTCGCTCGCTCTCTTCTCTCTCTCTTTCCCTCTCTCTTTCTGACAAATAAATAAGTAAACTCTTTTAAAAATAAAATAAATAAAAATATAGAGAGTAAGAAAATAAAACTTCAAGTACACAAAAATTCCCAGCAAGTAAACATAGTTTGAAAGACAAATGTATTTAGAAGATGCTTAGTGAACATGGAATTGAGAAAATGAAAGTCTGACAACTTGGCATAAATTAAACCTGCTATTAATTTTGATTATTCTTTGAACAAGTGATAGATTCTTGAACAAGTGATAGATTAAAAGTGAAGCTTTTTTTCCAGAAACATCTTAAAGAAAATAGTACTGTGATCAGTCTTATAATTTGAAATGATTCCCATGTATTTACTAACAAAATAATTATAGTAATATATTTTTTGCCAGCAGTGTTTATGCTCTGATTTTTATCACAGTAAGATATTTTTAATTTTGTTTTGCTTCTGAGATCATTCCTTAAGATCTTTCTTGTTTGTTTTTGTTTTGAAAAGATAGAAATAAATACAAAAGTAAAACTTTCCACAGTGTTCTTACATCAAGTCATCACTCAGAATCTAGTAAATACATACAGTATTGGCCTACAGAGAGGTCATCAATTCTATTCTAAAGCTAACCATTTATTGGCTAAGTGATTTTGCACAAGTTCTATAAATTCTCCGAATGCTCATATGAAATTTGGAGCTATTAAGGATACTTAAGTAATCCATATGTCATTTGGAGCATACATGACATAGCGGAAGAGTGTTCAGCAAATAGTAAGAATAACGTGATTATTGATAATGACAAATTTTTAAAAAATAAATCAAAACTTCCAGTTGCAACCAAGATAAACTAGTCCTGCTGACTCCCAAACCCCCCATTTTCCAACTAGAAAACTGGGGAACTGCCTAGTAACCTTGCAACTTGCTGGAGGGTTCCACAGGTCTCTTATTGCCTCCCATGTCTCCTGGCCCTGGCACAGGTGATAAAGTACTAAGAAATGAAACAAAACAACTCTGGGAAAAGCCAAAGGACCAGGAGAGAGTAGAATAAAAATAAGAAAATGTTTTTGATAAAGCTATCCTAATCCGTCCAAATGCCACAGCACAAACTGCAAATTGCACCCTCTTCCACACCCCACCCTCTGATTGTGGTTTAAGCTGGTCCAACCAATAGCTAATCTTCCATCCACTATGGGTTGGTGCCATTCTGAATCCCCTGCTGAGGTAGTATTGCTGGGCTAGTGGGGGTTGATCTTCCAGACGTTGCCCAAAGGAAGAGGCACAATTCAAGGTCTTCTCAGCAAGGCTGAGTGGGAAGCTGATCTTGCAACTCCCTCTGGGGGAAGCAGGTAATGCTTGGATTCCTCCAACAGGGTCCTGTCAGCAGGACCCAACAGCGACCTCAAACTCTTCCTTATCCAGTATCAGTGAGGCTGGATCTAGCATTAGCAAATATGGCCCTGCAAAGTGAAGATAGCCCATGCTCCACTTGTGTCCTCTCCCTCCCCTGGTGTCAACAAGGCACAGTGGTAAGCTGAGCTCCTGTCACTATCCCATACCAACCAAATCATGCACACTAGTGCTCCATTTCCTTGCTTTGTGCTGAGATCTGGGCCCAGTAAGAAGCTGAACTTCTACTGTTACTCAGAGACAAAGAGGGAGTATGGACTCAGTACTCTAATTGCGCCATGCAGGTGTCAGCAGGTGTTTGCAAGTGTCATCTGAATGTATGAAGCACCATGAATCTGCACTTTTGCTGCCAAGGCAGAGAAAGATCACTGAAATACACTCATTGGTTGGGCTCAAAAATAGAGTGAAGATGACAGAGGCTAGAATCAATGAAGGTGAAGTCAGATCAATAGATTGTAAGAGAGAGAATTGACTGAAGAAGAAAAATTACAGAGCTGTAGGGATCTGTAGACAATAACAAAAACCTAATATTTATATCATTGTGTCATTGGAGTCCTGGAGAGACAAGAGAAAGAGAGGGACTGAAAAAAATAAGGAAATAATGGCTGAGCACTTCACAAATTTGTCAAGAGCTTACCCTAATTGTTCAAGTAACTTAATGATCTCCAAATAAGATAAACTGGAAGAAATCCACACTAAGGCATATCATAATTAGACTTGTGGAATTGAAGACAAAGAAAAAAAAACTTGAAAACTGTTGAAAGAAACTGTGTATTATTTTTAGGGGAAAATGGAGTCAAAATTGACTATTATTAAGAATCCATGGACACCAGAAAAAAGAGCACAACATATTTCCTCTTCATTGAGATATAAATCACATAGCACACACTCAACTATCTCAAATGAATAATTTAATACTTTAAAAAATTAGATATACAGACCAGGGTAAGCTGTCACCACAATCTAATTTTATAACATTTTTATTATACAAAAAACCCTAATAACCATTATCAGTCGCCTCCCATTTTCTTCTACACTCCCACCCTAACAGGCCTAGACAAGCACTATTCTACTTGCTTCTCTATAGATATGCCTATTCTGGGCATTTCATATGTGTGAAATCAAACAATGTTTGGTCTGGTCTTTTTTGATTGGATTATTTAACTTATAATTTTAAGATTCAACCATGTTATAACTTACATCATTACTGAAGTTTTATTGACGAACACTATTTTATTGTATAGATATGTGGTATTTTGTTTCTCTATTCGTCAGTTGATAGATGATGGATATTTAGGTTGTTTCTGTTTCTTAGTAATGATAAGTAATGCTGCAATGAATAATTCTGTACAAGTTTTTATGTGGATATATGGTTTTCAATTCTCTTGAGTATACTCAGAATATAGACCTAGGAGTAGAATTGCTGAGTCACATTGTAACTAAGGAGCTGCCCATTCGCTTTTCTCAGTTTCTCAAGTTCTCCTTGTTTTTTATAACCTTGACAGCTTTGATGAGTACCACTCAGTTATGTTGTAGAATGGCCATCTATTGGGATTTTTCTGATGCTTTTTTCACTATTAGATTTGAGTAATGTGTTTGTAGATGAAGTCATTTTCACCCTATCAAGCTTATATACAATATATATACAAGGTTATATGATTTATCACCATTGTGGTTGACTTTGATCACCTGGTTGTAGTAGTATTTCCTAGGATTCTCCACTGTAAATTTCTTCTTTTTATTGCCTCTTCTCCACGTATTTTGGAGGGAGAGTATAGACACAGGTTATGCTTAAGTAGTGGGGACTTATGGTCCTCCAATTATTTCTTCAATCATTTATTGATTTCAGTATGGGCTCATGGATATTAATTTTACACATTGGATTATAATCTAATAATTCTTTATTCATCTTGTTCTTTCTAGCTTTGGCTGCTGGGATATAAAACACTTTTCTCACTGTAAAAGTTTCATCAAACACTTCCTAAAACCCAGATTTGTTTTCTATCCCTACAGATTTTCCTTTTCTACAATGTCACATAAATGGAAAATGAATGGAGTATCTTACAAATGGAATCTTTTGTAGGTAGTTTTTAAAATGGATATATAGTATATATATATATATATATATATATATATATATATAGTTGTATCTATCAACAGTTTCATCTTTATTACTGAGTGGTATTCCATTTATAGTTTACCACAACATATTATCCACTGAAAAGTTAAAGGATATTTAAGTTCTGTCCACTTTGTATATATATGGACAAAATTGGTATAAACATTTATATATAGGGTTTTTTTAATGAATATAAGCTTCATTTCCTTCTGAATAAGTGCCCAAGTGTGGAATTGCTGATATGTATAGCATGTGTAGGTTTAAATTTATAAGAAACTGATGAGATATTTTTCAAAGTAGCTGCATCACCTAACATTCACACATGGTACTGTCAGGTTTTTTTTTCCCCCAACCTTTCTAATAAGTGTATTTTAAAACACATTACAGTTTTAAAATGAATTTCTCTAATGACTTATCATGTTGAGCAACTTGTGAGTATTTAGCAGTCATATATATCTACTTTGGTGGTACTCCTGTGTGAACCATTAGCCCATTTTTATTTTTAAGATTCTATTTATTTGACAGAGAGAAAGAGAAAGCAAGAGAGGGAACAAAGAGACAGCAAGAGAGGGAAGCAGGGGGAGTGGGAGAGGGAGAAGCAGACTCTCCGCCAAGCAGGGAGCCCGATGCAGGGCTCCATCCCAGGACCCTGGGATCATGACCTGGGCCAAAGGCAGCCCCTTAACAACTGAGCCACCCATGCACCCCACTCATTTTAATTGTGTGTTTTACTATTCCATTTTGAGAGTTGTTACATTTTATGGATAAATTTATTCTGTCATTTATACATTTTAAAAATACTTTTATCCTCTGTTTTGTATTTTCCATTCTTATCAGCATACTTTGAAGAACAGAAATTCTTGATTTTGATGAAGTCCAACTTATTATTACTATTATTTTTTTAAGAACTATACCTAATAAATTTTTGCCTGAGTGAGCATACAGAGATTTTTTTGGTAGGTTGCCTTTAAGAATTTTTATAGTTTAAATGTTATGTTTAGATACAGGGTACATTTGTATTTTCTCTTTCTTTTCTTCCTTTCTTTCTTTCTCTCATCCTTCCTCCCTTCCTCCATCTTTCCTTCCTTTCTTCCTTCCTTCCTACCTTCCATCTATAGTAATGTTCAATTGCACACTTTCATTTCTTTGAAAACTCTCTTTTCTTTCTTAAATTGCTTTTGCATTTTCATGAAACATATACTTTTCATATATTTATGGGTCTAGTTCTGGATTCTGTTCCTTTCCATTGATCTACACATCTACCCTCTACTCAATACCACATTGCCATGATTATGATTGCAAATCAGATAGTTTAGGTCCAAATACACTCTTTTAACATTGTTTTGAGAGTACTTATTCCTTTCCTTTGTATATAAATTTCAGAATATATTTTCCCAATTCAATAAAATAAATCTGTTGGGATTTTTTTAAAATTTATTTATTTGTCAGAGAGAGGGGGGAGAGAGAGAGCGCGAGCACAGGCAGATAGAGTGGTAGGCAGAGGCAGAGGGAGAAGCAGGCTCCCTGCTGAGCAAGGAGCCCCATGTGGGATTCGATCCCAGGACGCTGGGATGATGACCTGAGCGGAAGGCAGCCGCTTAACCAACTGAGCCACCCGGCGTCCCAAATCTGTTGGGATTTTGATAGGGATTGAATTGATTTTATGAATTGTCTTGGAGATAATTGAATTTTATTTTTTTTCAAGATTTATATGGGAGAAAGCATGAGAGAGGTAGAGAGGGAGCTCACAAGCAGATGGGGGGGCAGAGGGAGAGGAAGAAACAAACTCCTCATTGAGCAGGGAGCCCAATGTGGGGGTCCACCCAGATCATGACCTGAGCTGAAGGCAGATGCTTAAATGACTGAGCCCCAAGAATTGAATTTTAAATATCAAAACCTGGAATTTGTATGAAGCCCCAAAAGACCCTGAATAGCCAATGCAATGGCAAAAAAGAAAAGCAAGAAGAAAGAGAAGAATGGTGACATAGGAGGAGGACCCTAGGCTCATCTAATCCCTCAAACAAAACTAGACAACTATCAAATCTTTCTAAATACTCCAGAAATCAATCTGAAAACTGACAGAACTCCACAACTATAGGGAGAGTAGAGGCCACATCAAAGAACGTATGACAAATGAAGATGTGGTTTAGGGGAGAAACAGATTGTGTGTGCTGCAGAGGAAAAGGAACCATGGTCACTGAGAAAGGATAGAGAGAGATAGAGGAACATACAGGGGAATGCACAAGAAGAACACTTCCCTGAAGCTGTTGGTTGGGAAAATGAGACAGCTGATTTTTGTGAGTTCTTGCAACTAGAGGGTTTCAAGACCAGAGATTTAAAGGTCAGAGGGTTTGGCTGGGATAGAGGCCTGAGGGCACTGTACTACTCCTTTAAAGAAGGCAGGCAAGAACATATGCAGTATCACTCTTTTGCATGTTGTTGTCCAGTTTTCCAACACCATCTCCCCACCTTCCCCCTTGGGTATGCTTTCCTGCTTTGTCAAATTTAGCAGATATGTAGTTGTGGGTCCATTTCTGGGTTTTCTGTTCTGTTCGATTGAGCTATGTGTCTGTTTTTATGCCAGTACCACACTGTCTTGATGACTACAGCCTTATAGTACATTGTAGATAACTTGAGTCTGGAATTGTGATGCTCTCCACTTTGCTTTTCTTTTTCAAGATTGCTTTGATGATTCAGAGTCTTTTGTGGTTCCATACAAACTTTAGGATTGTTTGTTCTAACTCAGTGAAAAATGCTGGTGGTATCTTGATAGGGATTGCACTAAATGTGTAGATTGTTTTGGGTAGTATAGACATTTTAACAATATCTGTTCTTCCAATGACAAGTATGAAATGCTTTTTTCATTTTTGTGTGTATGTCATCTTCAATTTATTTCATAAGTGTTCAATAGTTTTCAGAATACTGAACTTGTCCCTCTTTGATTAATTTTACTCCTAAGTATCTTACAGTTTTAGTGCAATCATAAATGGAACTGATTCCTTGATTTCTATTTCTGCTGTTCATTATTGGTGTATGGAAATTCAACAGATTTTTGTACACTGATTTTGTGTTCTGCAACTGCTGAATTCATGTATCAGTTCTAACAACTTTATGATAAAATATTTTGGGTTTTCAATATAGAGTATCATGTCATCTGCAACATAGTGAAAGTTTGACAATTTCCTTACTGATTTAGATGTCTTTTATTTCTTCTTCTTATATGATTGCTGAAGCTAGAACATCCAGTACTATGTTAAATGACAATAGTGAGAGAAGACATCCCCATCTTGTTCCTGACCTTAGAGGAAAAGCCCTCATTTTTTTTTCCCATTGAGGATGATATTAGCTGTGGATTTTCCATACATGGCCTTTATGATATTGAGGTATGTTCCCTCTATCCTTATGTTGTTGAAGGTTTTTATCAAGAATGGGTACTGGAGTTGTCAAATGTTTTTTCTGCATCTACAGAGAGGATCATATGGTTCTTATCTTTCCTTTTATTAATGTGGCATAATATATTGATTTGCAAATATTGAACCCTTCTTTCAGGCCACTTTTTTTTAAGATTTTTTTTTTTTGACAGAGAGAGAGATCACAAGTAGGCAGAGAGGCAGGTAGAGAGAGCAGGGGGAAGTAGGCTCCCTGCTGAGAGAGAGCCCAATGTGGGACTTGATCCCAGGACTCTGAGATCATGGCCCGAGCTGAAGGCAGAGGCTTAGACAACTGAGCCACCCAGGTTCCCCATGCAGGTCACTTTCTTACATCATACACAAAAATAAATTCAAAATGGAAGAAAGACCTAAATGTGAGACAGGAAACCATCAACATCCTAGAGGAAACCACAAACAGCAAACTCTTTGACCTTGGCCATAGCAAATTCTTACTAGACATGTCTCCAGAGGTAAGAGAAACAAAAGCAAAAATGAACTATTGAGGGTTCATCAAGATAAAAATCTTTTGCACAGTGAAGAAAACAACCAACAAAACTAAAAGGGAACCTATGGAATAGGAGAAAACATTTGTAAATGACATATATGATAAAGGGTTAGTATCCAAAATCTATAAGCAACTTAACAAAGTTGACACCCAAAAACCAAATAATCCAGGTAAGAAATGGACAGAAGACATGAACAGACATTTTTACAAAGAAAACATAGAGATGGTTAGCAAACACATGAAAAGATGCTCAACATCACTCATCATCAGGGAAATATAAATCAAAACTAAAATGAGATATTACCTAACACCTATCAGAATGGCTAAAATGAACAACACAGGAACACAGATGTTGGTGAGGATGTGGAAAAAGGGGAACCCTCTTGCACTCTTGGTGAGAATGCAAGCTGATGCAGCAACTGTGGAAAACAGTATGGAGGTTCTTCAAAAAGTTAAAAACAGAACTACCCTACAGTTCAGCAGTTGTACTACTAAGTATTTACCCAAAGGATATAAAAAAATACCAATTTTAAAGGGCACATGCACCCTGATGTTTATAACAGCATTATTAACAATAGCCAAATTACAGAGAGAGCTCAAATGTCCATCACCTAATGAATGGACAAAGAAGTTGTGGTACGGTATATATAATGGAATATTACTCAGCCATCAAAAAAATGAAATATTACCATTTGCAATGATGTGATTGGAGCTAGAATGTAATTTGCTAAGCAAGAAATAAAGAATCAAATAAATGGGATAAGAAACAGGCTTGATTCATCAGGTGAACAGCAGGTTGGTAGAACCAGAAGAATGAATTAGTGACCTAGAAGACAAAATAATGGAAAATAATGAAGCTGAACAAAAAAGAAAAAGGAATTATGGAATATGACAATGGACCTAGGAAACTCAGTGACTCCATCAAATGTAATACCATTCATATTATAGAAGTACCAGAAGAAGAGAGGGAAAGGGGGGAAGAACACTTATTTCAAGAAATAATAGCTGAAAACTTACCTAATCTGGGGAAGGAAATAGACATTGAGATCCAGAAAGCACAGAGCACCCCCATTAAAATCAACAAAAGCCAGCCAACATCAAGATATATTGTCATTAAATTTGCACAGTGATAAAGGAAAAAATCATAAAAGCAGCAAACAAAAGAAGTCCTTAACTTACAAGGGAAGACCCATAAAGCTAGTTGGAGATTTCTCAAGAGCAAATTGGCAAGCCAAAAGAAAGTGGCATTATATTTTCAAAGTGTTGAATGGGAAAAATCTGCAACAAAGAATATTCTATCCATCAAGGCTGTCATTCAGAATAGAAAGAGAGATAGAGTCTCCCAAACAAAAACTCAAGGAGTTCATGACCACTAAACCAGCTCTGCAAAAAAATATTAAAGGAGATTCTTTGAGTGGAAAGGAAAGATAAAAAGTGACGGAGATAGAAAGGAATGGAGAAAATCTCCAGAAACAACCATAAAGCAAGTAATAAAATGTCAATAAATACATGTCTATCAATAATTACTTTGAATATGAATGGGCTAAATGCTCTAAATCAAAAGACATAGGGTATCAGAATAGATTTTTAAAAATCCATATCCTGCTGATAAGACTCTCATTTTTTACCTAAAGTCACCTGCAGATTGAAAGTGAAGGGGTGGAGAAATATTTATCACACAGATGGATGTCAAAAGAAAACTGGGCTAGCAATACTTACATCAGGCAAACCAACCTTTAAAACAAAGACTGTAACAAGAGATGAAGAATACCATGACATCATAATAAAA
This sequence comes from Mellivora capensis, assembly GCA_004024625.1. NCBI lineage: Eukaryota > Metazoa > Chordata > Mammalia > Carnivora > Mustelidae > Mellivora > Mellivora capensis. The sequence continues at coordinate 43,359 of PISX010013573.1, read as the reverse complement.
GGGACAATCCAACTAGAAGATCTGATAATTTTAAATATGAATGCACCCTACATGGGTACACTCAAATATACAAAACAGTAACAAACATAGAAGAACTAATTGATGAAAATATAATAAACAGGACACTTAAACATCACACTTCTAAAAATAAACAGATCATCTAAACAGAAAATCAACGAGGAAAAAATGGCGTTGAATGACACACAGGATAAGGTGGACTTAACAGATATGTTCAGAACATTCCACCCAAAAAGACCAGTACACACATTTTTTTCAAGTGTGTATAGGACATTCTCCAGAGCAGACCTCACATATTAGTAACAAATCAGGCCTCAGTAAAAACTATTGAAACCATACCATGCATCTCTTCTGACCACAACACTATGAAATTTGAAGTCAACCACAAGAAAAAATTTGGAAAGACCACAAATACATGGACGTTGAACAACATGAATGGGTCAACAGGAAATCAATGGAGTTAAAAAAAAATTTATATATATATATATATATATACATATATATATATATATATACATGGAAACAAATGAAAATGAAGATACAACTGTCCAAAACATTTGGGATGAAGCAAAAGTTATTTTGGAAGTATACAGCAACACAGGCCTACCTCAAAAAGTGAAAAATGTCTTACATATACTACCTAACATTACACCTAAAGGCATATACTACTTAACCTTATACCTAAAGGAGCTAGAAAACACACAAAAAACAAAGCCTAAAACCAGCAGAAGGAAGGAAATAATAAAGATTAGATCAGAAATAAATGACATAGGAACTAAGAAAAGCAATAGAACAGATCAATGAAACCAGGAGTTAGTTCTTTGAAAAAAATTAATAAAATTGATAAACCTATAGTCAGACTTATCACAAAAAAAGAGGAAGGACCCAAATAAATAAAATCACAAACAAGAGAGAAGAGTAACAAAAAGCACGACAGAAATAAAAACAATTTTAAAATAATTCTGTTACGCTGAAAAGAAAAAAAAAAAAAAACCTAAAAAAAAAAAAAAAAAAAAAAAAAAAAAAAAAAAAAAAAAAAAACCTAAAAAAAAAAAAAAAAGAATACAGTCAAATAAATTGGGTTGTTTTTCATGTTGAAAAAATAAAAGAATATTGTGAAAACTTGTATGTGAAGAACTTGGATAATTTAGAAGAAATGGATAAATTCCTAGAAACATAAAAACTACCAAAACTGAAATGGAAATAAACAGAAAACTTGAATAGAATGATAACCAACAGGGGCACCTGGGTGGCTCAGTCATTAAGCATCTGCCTTCAGCTCAGGTCATGATCCCAGAGTCCCAGGATCGAATCTTGTATTGGGCTCCCTGCTCCATGCGAAGCCTGCTTCTCCCTCTCCCACTCCCTCTGCTGTGTTCCCTCTCTCGCCGTGTCTCTCTCTGTCAAATAAATAAATAAAATCTTTAAAAAAAAAAAAAAGAATGATAACAAAGAAATCGAATCAAAAAACAAACAAACAAAAAAGCTCCCAACAATGAAGTGGCTTCAAAGGCAAATTCTACCAGATATTTAATGAGGAGTTAATATTTACTCCTCTCAAACTATTCCAAAAAATAGAAAAGGAAACAAAACTTCCAAATTCATTCTGAGGCCAGCCTTACCCTGATACCAAAACCAGAAAAAGACTCCACTAAAAAAGAGAACTACAGACCAATATGGATGCAAAATTTTTCAATAAAATACTAGCAAACTGAATCTAACAGTACATTAAAAAATCATTTACCAGCATCAGTGGGATTTATTTCTGAGTTGCAAGGGTCATTCAGTATTCACAGATCAATCATCATGATATACCACATTAATAAAGGAAAAGATAAGACCTATATGATTCTTTCAATAGATGCAGGAAAAGCATTTGACAAAGTACAGCATCCATTCTTGATAAAACCCTCAACAAGTAAGGATGAAAGGAACATACTTCAACATCATAACGGCCATTTATGAGTAATGCACAGCTAATATTATCCTCAATGGGGGAAAACTGAGGGGTTTCTTTCACAGTCAGAAACAAGACAAGAATATTCATTCTTACCACTATTATATAGCATAGTACTTGTTGTCCTAGCCACAGCAATCAGACAACAACAACAACAACAAAATGAAAGGCATCCAAATCAGCAAGGAAGAAGGAAAACTTACACTATTTGCAGATGACTTGATACTCTATATAGAAAGCCAAAAAGATTTCAGCAAAAATTGCTAGAACTAATAAATGAATTCAGTAAAGTGAGGGTACAAAATCAATGTACAGAAATTTGTTGCATTTCTATATGTCAATAATGAAATAGCAGAAAGAGAAGTCAAGGAATCAATTCCATTTACAGTTGCACTAAAATCATAAAATGACTAGGAATAAACCCAGCAAAAGAGGTAAAAGACCTGTACTCTCAAAACTATAAGACACTGATCAAAGAAATTGAGGAAGACTCAAAGAAATGGAAAAACATTCCATGCTCATGGATCAGAGGAATAAATATTGTTAAAATGCCTATACTGCCCATAGCAATCTACATATTTAATACAATCCCGATCAAAATACCACCAGCATTTTTTACAGAGCTAGAACTAATTTTTACAGAACCACAAAAGACCCTGAATAGCCAAAGCAATCTTGAAAAAGAAAACCAGAACTGGAAGCATCACAGTTCTGGGTTTCAAGCTGTATTACAAAACTGTAGTCATCAAGACAGTATGGTACTGTTACAGAAATAGAAACATAGATCAAGAGAATAGAACAGAAAACCCAGAAATGAACCCACAACTTTATGGTCAATTAATCTTGGACCGACCAGGAAGGAATATCCAATGGAAAAAAAAAGTCTCTTCAACAAATGATGTTGGGAAAACAGGACCGCAACATGCAAAAAATAAAACTAGATGACTTTCTTACACCATACCCCAAAATAAATTCAAAATGGATGAAATACTTAAATGTGAGCTAGGAAGCCATTAAAATCCTAGATGAGAACAGAGGCAGCAACCTCTTTGACATCAACTATAGAAACTTATAGAATGGCAGAAAATATTTGCAGATAACATCTGATAAAGGGTTAGTACCAAAAATATATAAAGAACTTATAAAACTCAACACCCCAAAATGAATAATCCAATTAAAAAATGGGCAGAAGTCATGAACAGACATTTTTCCAAAGAAGGCATACAGACAGCCAACAGTCACATGAAAAGATCAGCTATCATCACCAGGAGAATCCAAATCAAAACTACAATGAATGTCAGAATGTCTAAAATCAACAACACAAGAACAGGTGTTGAGACTGTGGAGAAAGTGGAACCCTTTTGAGCTGGAGGTAGGAATGCATACTGGTGTAGCCACTCTGGAAAATAGTATGGAAGTTCCTCAAAAGGTGAAAAATAGAACTACCCTAAGACCCGGCATGTGCACTATTTACAAAAAGAATACAAAACTACTAACTCAAAGGGATACTTGCACCCCCATATTTATAGCAGCATTATCTACAATAGCCATATGGAAACAGCCCATGTGTCTACTCACTAATGAATGGATAAAGAAGAATGTGTGTGTGTGTGTATGTGTGTGTATATATGTATATATTCACACATATATATGTATATGTATATACACACATATATATATATATATATATTCATCCATAAAAAAGAATGAAACCTTGCCATTTGCAGTGACATTACTGGAGCTAGAGAGTATAAGGCTAAGCAAATTAAGTCAGAGAAAGACAAATACCAAATGATTTCCCTCATATGTGGAATTTAAGAAACAAAACAAAGGAGAATAGGAAAAAAGAGAGAGAGAGAGGTAAACTAAGAAACAGACTCTCAACTATAGAGAACAAACAATGGTTACCATAGGGAAAGAGTGTAGGGGGTCGGTGAAATGGGTAATATGGATTAAGGAGTGCACTTGTGATGAGCACTGGGTGTTGTATGGAAGTATTGAATCACCAAATTGTGTATATGAAACTAATATTATACTGTGTGCTAATGAATGGTAAGTAACTGGAATTTAACCTTAACTAACTGGAATTTAATAAAAACCTTAAAAAAATCAAATCTTCCTTGTTACAAACTTGGAATATCTATTTACTTAGGTTTTCTTAGAGTTTTTTAAAAATTCAGTGTTTTGTAGCTTTCAGCTTATATGACATGTGCTTTTTTCTAGATGCATAAATATTCCGAGTTTTGAGAATACCATCAATAGTTCTGTATTTTATATATATAATATATTTTATATATTTTATATATCATATATATATGCTAACATATAAAGATACAATTAATACTTTAATATTGATATTCTGTCCTATGGGCTTGTTAACCTCACTAATAAGTTCTTGAAGGTTTTTGGTACATATTGGGGAATGTGATAAATAGAAAATCACTTTATTTGTGAATAGAGAAAGTTTTATTTCTGCATTTCTAAATTATATGCCTTTTATTTCTTTTTCTTGTGGTCTTACAGTGGCTAAGACCATAAGTACAAAGTTGAAGAAGAATGGAGACAGAGAACATTCTTGTCTTGTTCCCAGTATTTGAACGAAAGCAGTCTCCCAGTCTTTGAACGAAAGTAAGTATAATGTTAAGCAATTGTATGTTTGTTTTTTCACTTTTTCTCTTAATAGCTTGCAGATGCTTTTTACCATGAATAGCAGTTGACAGTCTTTCTAGACTTCTGTTGCATTTATTGAGATGCTCCATCATGTGTTGTTTTCTTTTTTATAATTATATTTATTTAAAATTTATAATTTTCATAATTATGACCCAAATGAGAAGTAACACGCCTTGTTTTCTAATTTAGTACCTTCAACATCCATTTGACTTATATTTCCCAGTTCTTTTCTAAAATTAACTAAAAAAATGTAATAATGTTGATGTGTAAATTTTCTCTTCCCAATTTGAGTCATACATGGATCTCTGGGGCATGTTGTCATCTGAATCTACATGGAGGTATAGCAGCATGAAGCATTTCAAAGTGGTGTTTATGGAACATTGACATACCTCTGCTCAGCAAATGCTTTAGGTGAGGCCATTATAAGATCTCTAATCAAGGCAGATTAAAGGGAGAGCCTCCTGCAAGGACATGTGGGTTCCCTCGAGTGTCTCAAGTTAACATGTCACTTGGCAGTGGCTCAGCTTTTGTGTTGTGTCTTATATTCTGCATAAAAAGAAAGACAGCTATATAGTATATACAGCAATATTCAGGACCTAACTCTGTGACTGATTTTCTTTTCCCTTTGCCCTGATCTACATGGCATAAAGATCAAGAATTACTTTCAGTCACTGATAAAAATATGCATACTTTATGACCATAATTCAGAAGAAATTAAAATTAGATTTTGTAATTTTCAATTACTAATTTGTATAATGCAGGTAGAAATGGCCAACCCACTCTACATTCCTGACATCTCACATGCCCATCACAGCATTATGGGGTAATAGTCCCACAATTCAAACAGAGCTTTGTCCTTGGCTGACACTTCATTGTATCTGTTTCTCTGCTAATATCCAGAGCTACCAAAGATCCTATAATTTAATGCTAATTCTCACTGATCAATTAGATCAGATATTAAATCTGTTTTTAATAACCATTATTTTATTGCTCCAGTTATTAGTTGAAGACCACCAAATTCTTTCTTTTTAGCTTAAGCAGGATGGGATTTATTAAGTGATGTGATATAGCAAATCTAAACTGAATGATAAAGTCATATTAAGTAATAGACATTGAAGAGATACTACATGTAGGTTTAAGAATAATGTGTAAGTAGGGATGGCTGGGTGGCTCAATTGGTTAAAGCATCCAATTCCTGATTTTGGTTTAGATCATGATCTCAGCATCATGAGATTGAGGCCCACATGGGGTTTTGTGCTCAGCAGGGAATCTTCTTGAGATTCTCTCCCTCTCCCTCTGCTCCTGCTCATGTACTCTCTGTCTCTCAAATAAATACATAAATCTTAAAAAAAAGAATCATGTTTAAGTAAAAAGATAGTCTACATATTTAATGGATACACTAACATTGTGTCTTTATAAGAAGGAATATATCTTTGACATAAAATAAACAGAAACTTGTAGAATATTTATTTTATTATTGCATATATGTTCTAAATGTTTGGTTAGGACTTTTTAATCACAAAGTTAATTATACAACTCTTTCAACCGGTGGCTTGTTTGAATAGCCAAACAGTTTGGAAGACATACAAAGGATACTTTTTGATAACATGACTACCAGACTGAAATTGCTTAGGGACAACAATGCAACTATTACATCAGGGTTTCTAAAGCTTGGTATTTATTTCAAAGTCACTTTTTTTCTTGGGTGAAATCACTGAAACTGATACTGTTTGATATTATCAAGCAATCCTGCCAACTTTGACTTTAGTAAGTTTTCATTTTGTTCTCTTACCAACTAAATCAGTGGGTTATGACCTGGAATCAAATATTCTTAGACCCTCTTCTTGTATAGGTATGGATCAATAAGCCGATGTTTCTAAAAAGTATGACAAATGTTTTGTTGTTGGTGGTGAGAGAATGTCTTTAGCTCTCCATATAAGACATCAAAAATGTCCTGAATATTAAAGTCTATGTATGACCCCTCTATGATAAGAGAAGGATTAACACAAAATATTCATCTTTTTGAAAAGATTTATTTACATATTTCAGAGAGAGAGAGAGAGAGAGAGCCTGAGCAGGGTAGGGGCAGAGGCAGGGACAGAGGGAGACAAGCAGACTACCTGCAGACTAGGGAGGCTGACCAGGGCTCAATCCCAGGTTTCTGAGACCATAACCTGAGCCGAAATCCAGAGTCAAAGCCTTACCAACTGAGACCCCCAGGTCCCCCAAAATGTTCTTCATCTTTTTAAGGGTCAACTTCTGTGAAGAGCAATAATCATGTTTTAAAGAATTTGGAAGTGAAATATAAAAGTGGAAGACAAGGTACTGGTGAAGGCACTTAAACTACAAATCTCATCACCAAATAGCAGAGAAAAGTATAAGAATTAGATTTCTGAAACATGTGGCCTTATCAAAAAGAACTGACAACAACTATAGTGCTTCTAAATGAATAATTCAAGAAAAATTAGTAAGTTGAGTAAGTTGGAAAAATGCCGAACATCTGTAGAAGCTCAGTGTTGAGCTGAGTGTTGTCACCTTAACAAGTTCAGATGTTAACGTTGGTATGTGCAGTATTGCGCAGTGTTGGTAGAAAGGCTTCATGTCTTGATACATTTAAAAGGCCATTCTTGGGCACCTGGGTGGCTCAGTGGGTTAAAGCCTCTGCCTTCGGTTCAGGTCATGATCCCAGGGTCCTGGGATCGAGCACCGCATTGGGCTCTCTGCTCAGCAGGGAGCCTGCCTCCTCTCTCTCTGCCTGCTTCTCTGTCTACTTGTGATCTCTGTCTGTTAAATAAATAAATAAAATCTTAAAAAAATAATAAAGTAAAAGGCCATTCTTGGGACACCAGAGTGGAGCTGTCAGTTGAGCTTCCAACTCTTGATTTCAGCTCAGGTCATGATCTCAGGGTCCTGGGACCCCAAGTCAGGGTCCTTGCTCAGCAGAGAGTCTACTTGAGATTATCTCCCTCTCTCTCTCTCTCTCCCTCTATCTCCCTCTCTCCCTCCCCCAGCACACACCCTTTCTCTCTCTAAAATAAATAAACCTTAAAAAAAGGAAAAAAATAAAAAGCCCATTCCAGAACACTACATGAATAGAAAAATATGTCATTGTAGTTGAAAAAACTGCTCTTGTACCAGGACTGGCTTAATGAGTTTTGATCAAACAAGTGGGTCCTCCACATAGTAGAATTAATTTTACATGGGAAAGTTGTGAATTTTAGATCAACATAACTATGCCATTTGAGTTTCATGTCACCACAGCAGTCTGTGTTTGATCTACTCAGCTGCTAAATGACCACAGTATGTACTTGCTAAAATGTTTCTCACTCATTTCAGACCAAGTGTCCATTTCCATTGTTTGTACTAAAGAGTTAAGACTAAAAAAAAAATACATTGTTTCCAAATATAATATTATGTACATATAATATAAAGAAATAATACTCTATTCCTTGTAAATCATGCTAAATTAGTATTAAACATCTAGAAAATAACATAACTTACAAGTAGAAAGAAGTGCGGCATAGAACAAAAGCCATAAAATTAATCTCAGAATATCTTGAATGCGATTACTATTTTGCCACTTTTTTATTATGTAATATTTCCCAATCATAATCATCTTGTTCAAATTATAGCAATAATGACTATAAGTTTATAAGAACCAAATGTAGTAATGGATATGAAAATGCTTTTCAAGTTTTAGTCTGCTTAACATTTTAAATATCTGCTTATTTTCTATGAATGGGCATATTTTTTCCTGCTGTTTCAGGATCTTCTTGCCAAATCTTCAAAATATTAGTGAGACATTCATGTATGAATAATAAACTATGTTGTTCATGTATCACATATTCAGAATAAAGTTTATCAGTGTGTACTGATTTTCAAATTTTTAAGTATTTATCAGCTCACAACTCATCAACTATTCTCAATGCTTAACCTAAAGACATTTTGTGACTTTGCAGCGGGATAAGTTCATCATATCAATATCAGTTTTGATTTTTCAAATGAAAAATCAAATTCTGCTTGACAGAATGATTAAAATTTTTACTGAATCATGAAACATTTTAAAATTAGTTTTGAATCATGTTATTATACAACTCGGGAAATACTAAAAGCTGATTTGTCAAGTTTATTTTCCCTCACTGTTAAAAATTGTACATTCCTGCTATTTGTTTAGGTCACTTTAGAATCAATATACTGAGGGCATATTAGCAAATGCAATAGCTATCAGTAGCAAATTGCAATAGATGCAAGGTGATGACATTATTACCCAGAAAGATCAAAGGCCCTGAAGAAAATGTAGCCAAGGATCATATTGTTAATTAGCAGCATGTGGTAGAAAAACTAGTAAGTAACTTATTGAGTTAAATGAAAGAATTAGAAAAATGTTTTAAATAAACAAGTTTTTATATACTTAAGTGTCTTTTAAAAATAAAACCACATTGTTTGTTGCTATAACTATAAGACAAAAGTAAAACCAAAAATGTTTGTGTCGATCAAGACTTCATTTTTTTTCAAAAGTGCTTCTCATATCGATTTGAGTCTTTATAGTAAGTATACTCACCATTTGGTGAATATGGTCTTTGGGTTGCTTGAACTTTCATTTTATGATACATGGAAAATAACCAACACATCACATTATTTGCTCAGTATAAGCACATGACTTATGCCTGAGTAAGCTTGATTCTTCTCTGGAATAATTTCAGTTGGAGATTTGAGACTGGCTGTCTTGATTGCCTGGGTTACCAAGTGGAAGCATTTAGGCTTGGGTTGTTGGAACCATCTTTCTCACCACCAAATAGAGAGGAGAAAAAGGAGAAACAGGGAGCAAGAGGAATTGACGTCTACCATCACAGGGCGCCCAATGTCTGAAGTGCTAGTTCCTATACTACTTCCCCTTCAATGAGTTCTCCTGTGGCTTTCCCTGCTATCTGAGCCAATAAACAATCCTTTTATTAGAAATAAAACAAACAACAACAAAAAAAACCCCACAGAACTTATAGTAGTATTTTTAAGAATTTCCAGACAAAAGCATGAAGACACATGTGACATTTGAAAGAAAATGTAAGAGATTATAATAGATGTACACTATTAGAACAGAATTGATAGTAGGCTTTAAAAAAATAGGTTAGAGATAAGGGGTCTGGTATTATAAAACATGGGGGGTGTGGTCCCATTAGATGAATAACTACATCTTGCCAGACTTCCTCAGCCTGCTTAACAGAATCACAATAACAGAATGACAATAAATATAACAATATAAGTTCTTTCAATGTCTTCATCCATATCCCTGAGTAAAGTGGTATTCATGTATTTCCAAAGTGTTTTTAATGGGGTGCTTCATAGGAGTTTATGAAAAATCTGTTGTCATTTCCCACTGATAATCTTCTGAAAACAGATGTTTCCCACTAGATAGTCTGACAATGACCATCTGTGCCTTACCACCATCACCTTTCCCTGTATTCCTGTTGTTGTTTCAAGTTTTCATCTGAATTCTAGTTAGTTAACATATAGTGCAATCCTGGTTTCAGGAGTAGAATTTAATGATATATCACTTATATAGAACACCCACTGTTCATCACAATCCCTCTATTCCTAAAGTATGGGAAAGCCAATGGCAAGTTTTTGAAGAATTCTGTTGAAAGTTTGAAGAATTCTTTTATGTCACAATTGGTAATTTGATAGACATTTACCTTAGAAGTGCTCCTTGAATCTCAATGTCTTACTGTGTTTTATAAAATTGTTCTTTCTGCCTTTTATTACAATCCCATTACTCAGACAGGGCTGTGGTAAACCTTAGTTAGGAAACAAATAACAATGATGGGCCCACTGCTCAGGAGGGCCCTCCCTTCCAAGACTAAGGTTCTCTTACTGAGTCAAGCTTATTGTTTCTTATTCCTTCTCACTTTGGGGTAACTTCTCTTTGAAGATGCTTTCAGTTCCTATGAAAATAAGTTTAAAAGGGATGTTTGCCACACAAGCTTGCCAGACATATTTGAATTTCCTTTATATTTAAGCTGAGTCATCCATTTTGAGTGCTTTGGCCAAAGAGTCACAGAAGAAAAAGCATAGTGATAGAATATATAGACATATAAAAATGTTTTAAAACACAGAAATTTCACTTCAAATTTTCTTAAAGGAAATAAAAATTTCCACAGTAATCATCCTGGATTCCTTATCAGACAAAAAATTCCAGTGTCTGAAAAAACAGTATGCTTTCCAGCCAAATTTTCTATAGGAACAAGAACTTCCTTGTGGAATCTGTGCCATTTTCAAGCAAGTTACAACTTCGTATGCTTTATATGTTCTTGATCCTCGTATTACTCTTGCAGGAACATCATGAGAAGATTGAGAAAAACAATGACTATATTTCTATTGAAAATAATGACTATATTTTTGTAGAAAATAATCTAATCTATTTTGATATTATTTGGACAAGTCACCTCACTCTGTTACTCACCTTGAACTATATATAATGTTGCTTTGCAAAGAAAATTAGATTTGCAGTATAATAAATGTTTCTCATTGCTAAAAGGCAATTCTTAATGTACTACTCAGGTTTATTTTTCAGTTGTTCATTTGCATTATTTAGTGATTAATGCAGTGTTATTTCTTTATTTAATACTCTTTTAGGCCATTATAGAATCATATACTGCTAGTTTTGCCTCCAGAACACAGAAACAATCCTTGTGAAGTTTAATGGCATATTTTACCTTGAATCTCTAGTCTATTTTTTCTTGAATCTCTTTTACCCTGTAATTTTGTACATGTTCTGCTCATTCACATGGCTAATATATATTGTTATATAGTCAAATAATGAACATACAGTTAGTCTCATTTCAGTGGTTATGGATTTCCATTTGTGAGGTAATTAAAGTAACATTCTTGCTTTCTAAAATCACCAGTTCAGTCATAGTTAAGTAGTGATGTAAAATCATTTAATGGGGATCTATTCTAATACCAGATTTTAAAAAATGCAGTTTTCATGAATTTTTTTTTTTTGGTATTTATTCACTATGAATTGAAAAGAAAGACAGTAGTCTAGGATCATAGTTGGCACTGTTATATTGCTTCTGTAATCTTGGTGAATGACTTTGATTTATGAAATCAGTCCATAAGTGAGAAAGGCTTTCAGTAAGTTTGCCCTCCCCACCCTCCCACTCCCACATGGAGGCTTCTCATATTCCATGATGCTGAGGCACCTACAGACATAGAAGGCATTTGAAATACCTTGTAACCCTTCAGTCAAGTCAAATTAACTGAATCATAAGGAAGATGAACAGGAGGACCGAAAATTGTTTTATCAGACTACACACCAAAACTCAGATTGGAGGTTAACTCCCATTAACTAAGCACTAAGTAGATACCTTAGGAACATTAATTAGCAACTTCTCAGAGTGAAATTGCGTGCAGTGCAGGAATAAGTAGAAAGCTGCTGTCTTGGCTATCATCATCTCACAATAATTATATCTACAATATAATTTGCCTTATAAGTCTTCTGATATAGCTGTGAGGTAGCATGTTGATGGAACACAGAAGAAGAATGAAAAATTCTCTAATATTTTGCACATATATAGGCCCTTGTAAGCCAAAATTGCTCAGTGATGTACTTTGATTTTTGAGGCACCTAAACCCCAAATCAAAGTTTCTTTTTTTTTTTTTCCTTTCTTTCTTTCTTTTTTTTTTTTTTTTTTTTTAATTCCGAACAGGAACACCTGGGTGGCTCAGTCAGTTAAGCATCTGCCTCCAGCTCAGGTCATGATCTCAGGGTCCTGAGATTAAGTCCTGCAACAAGCTCCTTGTTCAGTGGGAAGCCTGTTTCTCCCTCTCCCTCTGGCCCTCCCTGCCACTTCTGTTCTCCCTCTCTAATAAGTAAATAAAATCTTAAAAAATATATATAATTCTGAAAAGGATTTTTATGTAGTTAGAACCAGTCACTTCACAGAGAAAAACTGGAGGTTCACATAATACTCTAATAAATTGAGGCCTTAAAAAAATAACTGATACTGCTTTGTTCATTTTGTATATTATCCTGTAAGAATTAAAATAGGAAAGAAAGCAGATTTATAGGCAGTTGTTAAAGTAATATTATATAGTGGCCAGTTAGTAGAAATAGCTAATAGATAATTGTACTCTTTTGAAATGAATTTTTAATTCCTTTCAGTATGAATATAGATCTTTCATGAAATTATTTTTTTTTAAAGTGATTAAGAGTTAGCCTTTTGAAAATGATAGATTAGGGATGCCTGGGTGGCTAAGTCAGTTAAGTGTCTGCCTTTGGCTCAGGTCACGCATGATCCCAGGGTCCTGTGATCAAGTCCCCACCAAGCTTCTTGCTCAGTAGGGAGCCTGCTTCTCCCTCTGCTTGTGACTTTCCCTGTTTGTGTTCTCTCTGTCTCTTTCTCTGACAAATAACAAAATCTATAAAAAAATAAATGATAGATTATACTATATTTTCTCTCTTTCCTCTGTGTGATAGGTGAACCTGTATTTTGTTATGTAAAAATGTACATACACACACACATACACACACAGGCATACTGCCACATCTCTTCTCTCTCAGGTATAGATGAATATTTCTTTTACTAAAAGCAAAACTAGATGACCCAATAAGCAGACAAAACACATACATGTCTAGAGAAACAGCAAAAAAAAAAAAAAGAGAGAGAGAAAAGAAAAAAAAAGATTTAAAATTTGCTAATGTAATTTTTTTAAAAAAAGTAGTAAATTTGTCATCATAAGAAAAAGTTTTCCTTATCTTAAGTAGTATTATTTTTATTTTAAATTACATATGGGACTGCTAAAATATTTTCAGTGCCTGAAGATCTTAATCTGATTCTACTAAGGAGAGAGTTCTGTGACCACATAACAAAGTTACTCTTTGAAGCCCTATAAACTCCCTCCCTATAACACCCCTCCTGTTCTCTTTCCCCTTTTGGTAGGTAGACCCTCAGGAGGTCCACCTGATTTTGTACTCTAGTGTTTATGCTCTGTATAATCCCTTCTGTTAAATATGGGTGCGACCTGTGACTTGTTTCTAGATACCAGAATAAGGCCAAGGTGAAAAGATTTTGCAGATGTAATTAAGGGCCCAAATCAGTTGATGTTAATCAAAAGGGAGATCATCTTCAGTGGCCTGACGTAGTAAAATAAAGGCCCTTGAAAGAAGGGCAGAGAACTCCATGAGCTGAAAGATTCACCTTGCTGACTCAGTGAAGTGGTTTCTAGGAATCATAGGTGACCTCCAACTCATAGTCAGCAGAAAACATAAGTCTTCAGTCACACAGCCACAATGAAATAAATTCTGCCAAAGAAACAAATGAATTCTTCAGTTCACCTCCAGATGAGAATATAGCCCAGAAACACGTTGACTGCAGACTCATGAGACTCCAAGCAGAGGATCCAGCAAAATCATTCCTAGACTCATAACTTATGGAAAGTGCAAGATAATAAATGTGTTTGGTTTTAATAAACTAAATTTGTGGTGACTTACTGCAGAGCAATAGAAAACTAATACATTTTCCTTCTTGCTCCTAGCCTTCAAGATAATCTGTTGTTTCTTTTCCATCTAATTAAAACTTGCCAGAATTATGAGTCTTAGGAATTTAGCCATTTCTATCTAGCAGCTCCTAAAGGGAAGGTTCTCATGTATGTTGAACTAGAATGAATCTCTTCCTCTATGAATACTCCTTGATTCATTTTAGCAAACTTAATCACTTTCTCTTTTTTGCCACCACCAACACAACCACTGAAAATCAACAGCCTTCTCTTTGCTCATACTGAATTACTGATTTTTCTCTTATTTTGCCAATCCAATTAATAAATTATACAATTTTCTTTGGCAATGTACTATATTTCATTTAGCTGAAACATGGAAAATTTTAAGAATACACTAACTGTTTATTCCTCAAGAGCAAAGATGTCATTCTTCAGATAACATAAAAATACTCTCATTAAATGTAAAGGTAATTCTTTGCAAACATTCATCAACAATTTTAGTAGATTTTCTTTCTCCTTGTGAGTTATTTTCCAGTGTAAGTATATGCCTTAAAATATAGATCTTCAATTTACAATGTGGTTGTGTCCCAAAAAACCCATCACAAGTTGAAAATATCATACATAGAAAGTGTATTTAATACGTCCAACCTACAGATCATTACTTAGCCTAGCCTACCTTAAACATGATTAGAACACTTATATTAGTCTACAGTTGGCAAAATCACCTAACATAAAGACTATTTCATGTTTAAAATGTTTAATATCTTATGCAACCTACTGAATACTATACTGCAAGTGAAAACTAGAATGTCTGTAGGGGTGTGGATGGTTGTCAGTGCGGTGGTTGGTGATCCTCCCGATCATGCAGCTGACTGGGAGCTGTGGCCGCTGCCACCCCGCATTAGGAGAGAAGATCATACCACATATCACTAACCCAGGAAAAGATCACAAAGTATAGCTTCTACTAAACGTATTACCTCTTTTGAGTCATTAGTCAAAAAATCATAAACTGAACCATTATAAGTCAGAGACTGTGTATGTTTTCAATGCTGATTTGTTATTGTTGTTTTTCATTAATTTTCCAAGGAAAATTAAGCCTTGTATTCTACTATTCTTCAAATCATGTGCACACAGAATAGATGAAATCATCATGAACTTTCATGACATCTATAGAAGGTCACTGTGAAATGGGATAAAATCAATATTACAACAAGAAAGAGAAACAAGATTGAAAGAGATGTAATTGAAACAAGATTGAAACAAGATTGAAAACAATCTGATCCTATATCATCATAAGTAAAATATTTCCTTAATTATTATCAATCTAAGGGGGTACTTGGGGGAACTTGCTTAAACAACTCCACTGAGTGCCAACTATTATCTGCAGGTTCCAGTCCAGTAAGGTTTTTTTCTTCTCCTTTTTAATTGATCTTATTTACAGTGCAAAGCCATTTCATACTGTCCAGTTTTCTGCTTGTCTGCTGATATTCTCTGGAGTTTTCTTATTTAGTGAAAGGGAAAAAGAAAAAAATAATCTGTTTTACATTGGAATTATCTATTTGTATTGATGTTTCCTTTTGATTATAAATTATTCATGGTACATTGTTAGTTATGCTCTGTAATTTCCACTTAAAACTCAATAATCTTGTATAAAGAGATAGATTTTCAGGCTCATTTACTTTGACAGAATATGTAATGCACAATGAAACAGATTCATTTGTCCAAGCTATTCCATGATATAGAAGTTAAGCAATATAAACCCGATCAGAACAACATCACATTCTTCTGGTTATTTCTTGTTTAAGTGCAATAAATATTGAAAGACAAGAGGAAGAAAGGGAGTGAAAACTATCATTTATTGAAAGCGAAGTACATGCCAGTCTTTATTAGCTATTATATCATTTAAATCTAATAACAAGCCAGTAAAGTAAATAATTTTAGCCCTTTTTGAGGTTAGAGAAACTGAAACTCAGAAATATAAAAGAAATACATTGAACAAATACATGTGAGCATCTCCTCTAGGTCAGATGTGGTAGGCACTGCCCATTTCAAAGTCATAGAATACCTGGTTAACCAACTGGAAGTTTGATTCTAAAGTCTAATTATAAAAGTCTATGTCCTTTCCACTATGATGGGTTCACAAATTAAAACATGGTTTTTGAAGCAGGTGAGGTTTGTTTTAAATTTCTGCTCCATCACTTACAAGATGTGGAACCTTGGTCACATAGCTTGATCTTTCTAATTTTCAATTTCCCCATTTAATTTCTGAAGTTAATTTCTGAAGTTGTTGGTGGATTTCTTTTGCTTCTTCATTGTGGAGCTAGAGAAAATGTTGAGAGAGTACAGCGTCCATGTCTGGGTCCAGCAGATGAAACACACTGCCTGACAGTGAGTATGCTCACAGTGAGTATGCTCATTGCCTGACAACTTAGAACGTGCTCACAGTTGTAGTGCCCCAAATGCTTATTGAATAATTTAATAAATGCAACGTTACTAACAGTAAATTCAGTGATTAAAATAATGTGTCTTCTGCTTCATGGAGAAATTATTTAATTGACTAATAGAATGAATAGTAATTGAGTAATAATTGAATAATGATTGTCCCACATTCTTTCTTGTATAATATACAGTAAACAGTCACTGTGTTATTGACATAATTCATCCACTATCAAACCATCCCCTTGCTGGAAGATAATTCTTCCAGCAACAAATTAATTGACAAGAAAAACACTCTACAATTTATTCTTCAGGACCTAATACTGGGGAATGGGGTAAGTTTTAGAGAAGGAGGTACATGCACATACAATGTCCATGAAAAAGGCAGCATGCTTTGTGAAGCCAGGCTCCGCTTTATCCAATGGCTAATGGGCCCAGCCACTGGGCACTGAAGGGAGAAACTGTAAGCAAGACAAAGGTGTGGAACATTCCTCCGGCTCTTCCAGAAATCTACACAGTTAGAACACTTTCTACTGCAGACATGAGCGATTTGCTCTAATTGACAAAAAGATTTGAAGATAAACATGCATCCAACAAATAACAGATAATCCAACTGTGTAAGGTAGATTCTCATTTCCTAGATTTTTTGAAATGTTTTCCAAAGTTCGCTTGTGATATTAGCATTTTGCAAGTCTGTGAAGGGAAAATCAAATGTAAGTTTAAGAGTTTGTGTAAGTAACTACCAGAAGGAGATTTTCCAGGATTCAAGATGGAAACTTTCAGTTAAATTTACAGTTGGCAAGCAAAAAGATATACTTTGTTTTGTCCTATTAGTAAGTTCAAGTTCTGAGGTTTGATGTCATTCACCTATAAGGTGCCAGAAGCCCCTTATATTCCTGTTTAAAGGGGACATGCCTTTCAGGAGTAACATTCCTAAATCTGCTTATCTGAGGCATTCAGTCCTAACAACAGAAAAGAGGACACTAACAAATAGCTTGCAGTGGGTTTTAGTGGCTGGTTGTAGGTCATGTGCACTCAGGGGGCACAATAGCTTTCCTTAATGAAGAGTATTAAAAGACATTCTAGTTTCATGGGGCTGCTGTAACAAAGTGCCCAAAATTGGGCAGTTTAGAACAACAGAAATGTATTGCCTCACAGTTCTGTATGCTGAAAGTCTGAAATCAAAGTATCAACAAGGCCTTACTCCCTCTGAAACCTGTCAAAGAAGGATCTCTCCTTGCATCTCCAGCTTCTGGTAGCCCCAGAAGGTCCCTGGCTTGTGGCAACACAAATCCAATCTTCATATGCCTCTCCCTGTGTCTGCACATGGTCTCCCCGCCCCCACCCTGTGCTTGTCTGTGTCCAAATTTCCCATTTTTGTAAGGAAATTAGTCATATGGGATTAAGGTCCTTCTTAATAATTTCATTTTAATTTGTTTACCTCTGTGAAACCCTTATTTCCAAATTAGGTCACATTCTGCTGTCCTGAGGGTCAAAATTTCAATACATCCTTTTGGGGGACACAGTCCAACCCATAACACTAAGTTATGGGCAGAGCCTCTCAGTCTCCACAAAGGTTTACTCTCTTTGGAGAAGAGTCAACATTACTAAGTTAACTTTACACTCCATCTCAAAGGAAATGGTTGCAACCATCTTGTGACTATAGGGAGAAGCCAGCAGTCATTCCTTTCTTTCTTGCAAATAGCTAGGCTAGGCAGGACACAGGAAGTCAGGAGGCAAGCACATCAGTCAGGGTGCTGCTACTTTAGGAACTCGGTCTCCTCACTGTCAGGGTCCTGGGAACAGGAGCTCCTGGAGGTGGTGACAGTGATAGGGGTGAATGGGAAGCCACTGTGTAGTGATCCTACTAAACATTTCCAGTAAATCTCCTCCTGGGAGACAGATCTTAGAAGAAACTGGAACTTTACAGGGCTCAAGTCACTAGTTGAGATTTATGTCTTCCTTTCACATAAATGTTTTTATTTGTACCTAATTTTGCATATGCAATTTTGCATTCTTTTCCTGAAAGTGAATTCATCAATTTGGAAAATTCACGTACAAACCTGGATCCGCCTCTGGGAGGAGACCAGCTTCAATCAGGCTATAAATATTAGGGTGATGTTCCTTAGGAACCACTTTTCTTAAGGGCAAATCTGAACTGGTTGATGTCCTGTCTGAGATGCTGCAGGCGTCTGCCCAGCCTGCAGTGAAGGCCTACCCTGGTTGGCCCTGTGTGGCTGCCCTATCAGTCACCTCCCTGCTGGGCACTCACCCTGGACCCATGCATCTGACATCTTGCCAGGACGTGACCATTTGGAAACTTTTTCTGGGTGCCCACGACAGCACTGGGAAGCCTGTCATGTCCTGCTGTCAGGGTAACTAATTCCCTATAAGTCCCTGGTCCCATTCTGTGAGCCCCGCAGAGATCATCCCAGGCCCAGGACAATGCCTGTCATGTGAGAGGTACACTGCCTGTTTCTAAATAAACGTAAGGTGGTGCCTGGATATTATGATGATGACTACAGTGTTCAGCAACAACCACTCCTTATAGTTTTAATGATTTCCCTTTACTTCCTCTCTTTCTCTTCCAGGAAAGCAGCTGGTAGCTGCTCCATGTTAGCTCAACCATATCTCAGGTTTTACCCATGACCAATATTGTGTGTACCCATGAGCCTTCTGCTCCTATTCAAAATAAAGCTCTCAGATTTTATCTTCAGGTTAGTCTTTTTTTTTTCCACCTAGCAAGTATCTGTGCTCTTTATTTCTCTATGGTATAAATTTACGTATTAACCGCTCATCTTGGTTCTTTTCTAAAGGAAAACAATGGTTAAAGCAAATAGTCATTCCAGTCAAATATATATTCTTATTATTAACTATTAAATGCCATCTATTTCTCTTCATTAATTTAGATAATCAGGAGTTTACATTTGTGATGATTTTATCTAAATATTATGTTCAGGGGCACCTGCGGCTCAGTTGCTTAAGCATCTGCCTTCAGCTCAGGTCATGATACCAGGGTCCTGGGATCAAGCCCTGCATCAGGCTCCCTGCTCAGTGGGGACCATGCTTCTCCCTCTACCTCTGCCTCTATACCCTGCTAGTGCACGCTCTCTCTTTCTCTCTTTCTGTTAAAGAAATAAATAAAATCTTTAAAAATAAACAAATAGTATACTCATACTTCATATATCAATTAATATGGCTTTTCATTAGGAGATTATTCACTCACTTTAAATCATGATTTTATTCTGACTGATATCATTGCCATATGAATTGATAATAAAACTTCCTTAGAGAAATGAGATTTGATTCCCCCCCTCCATAGAAATAACCCCCTAAGTCTCACTACGCTATTTTGCAGGTATGTTTAAATGTTAAAATACAGTGACATTTTCAGTGAAATCTTGAAAGGATAGCATGTTTGGGGACAATTTTTCAGTAAAAGGGTGTGTAAGTAATAACAGATAATGCAAGAAATACAATCACTTTTATGTTTTCTGTTATCGCCTTATCTTATGAAGTATGCCAAAAAGGGAGATAGAGAGCTAGCATCCCAAATGAGGGAAATCAATGTGACTCTATTTCATAGTGATTCTGTGCCAGGGACTGCTGCCTTCTGGCCTCCCATGACACTTACCACACAAGTTCAGGATTTGGGTCCACAGCTGATTCATGATAATATTTAAGTTCTGTTTTAATGTCCCCAGTGGCTTTGCCCCACAAAGGCAAATAAAAGCCTTTCTATCAATCATATTTTCTCCTGAATCTCTTTAATCATCAGTTATTATTAGTACTTACATCTCAATATGCTCTTGCTGACTTCTCATTTGTAAATTAGACTTTTCAAATTAAGTAATTATAATTGATTAGTAAAGTATCTATTTACATTTTTCATCCTCTGGTTTTAAATGACTTTTCACTTGTTGAATTCTTGTCATTCTGATTGGAAATGTATTAGACTAACTTAATTCACTTTTGTTCTTGATACATCCAAAGGTAAAACCACCTTAACCATCCATTGTTCATGATATTTAAGTGCAAATTATTACTCACTAGAGTGTTCCTTTTATTCTTTCTTTTGTTTCATAACATTAACATGTCTATTATATACATACTATTATATACATACAAGTCTATATATACATACAAGTCTGACCATCCTAATTATCATCTGCAAGTTCTGTGAAAATGATAAAGGTCTAAATAGGTTCAATAAAAATTGTTATCAATGCATTAATTCAGTGATTCCCACGTTTCTGTTTTGATTTGTTTTGTTTTTACTTCTGCCTAAAGATTGTGTACCTCCTATGTAGCATTTTTTGAAATGTTTGAAATTAATTATTAATCTGTGATGCTCTAGTAAGATGCACAATAAGATTTGAAAAATATTTTAAAACTTAAAAAGTCCGTTATTCAGACTCAAAAAGATGGAAAAAACAGATTAAATTTTATCCTAGGATACTGTTTTAGACTCCTGGAAACAGACATAATGATGCCCATCTGACCAAGAATCTTTATGAGAACTTGTGTCTACAGCTCAGGTGGCTGACAGAAGACAATAAGATTGTTTTGCCTGAAGCACACACAGAAGCCTCCCATATAGATTAAGAGGTATTGGATCCCCTCTTAGAACCCTGAGTATCCTCTGCTCCTATTTAAGAAATATAACATTAAAAACAAAACACTGCAGAATTAGGTGATCATTTGGCACCAACCCAATCATAACATAAGTACAAATTCACTTACTGCATGGCAGTACTCAAGAAAGAAGTGATTGTTGAAATGATCCAGCATGGACACACACATGTGTGTGCATGCACCTGTGCACACACAGGTATACACATCCATGCATAAACACACACAATAGATTATGTGTGTGTTTATGCATGGATAATGCATAAACACACACATAATGAAAAAAGCAGATAATGAAAAAACACAGATAATGAAAAAAGCAAAACAGTTCCTGTCAAATTCCTGGATCACTAAGATATATATTTAGAGGATCCATTTTGAGAAACTCTAATGAGTGTAAATAAAATGTAATCAAATAATCACAAAATTGAAGATCGTATCATGGCATTATTCAATTATTTAGTAAAATTATGTTAGAAATGGCACTTTGATGATAAGAGAGCTTTGGCATTGACAGGTTTGGAGGAAATGATCAGCAAGCCTCTATCCACCATTTCTATTTAGCTCCAACTCTTTGGTCTGGAAATTCTTTCCAAGAATTTTGAAATCTAATGAGGAAGTAGATTCAATAAGTATTTTGTTCACAACTTTTCCTTATATAATAAGCATTTCACTCTCTGTTGCCTTTAGTATTTATTTAATGTGAAATATCATTTTTCTTTTTATCATGTATACATTAATTTTGCATAAAAATGACTGACCAATACAGGGGTATGTTTTGCCTGCGTGAAACAAATTTATTTCATATATTGTTTTTTCAGTTAAATATTTAATTAGCAATTGTGTTTACTTATTTGTTTGCTTGTTTGCTTTTCAATTAACCACCTGGTTGAACAAAGATACTGCGTTAGTCAACCTGGGCTGCCATGACAGAACACCACAGTCTGGGTGGCTTAAACAACAGAAATTTATTTCTTTGCAGTTCTGGAAGCTGAAAGTCCAAGATCAAGGTGTCAGCAGGGTTAGTTTCTGGTGAGAGCTTATTTTCTTGGCTTGTAAATGGCCATTTTTCTCACTGTACTCTCACATGGTTTTTTCTCTTTGCATGGCTAGGAAAATGTCCTCTGGTAGCTCTTCCTCTTCTTATAAGGGCACAGGACCTATTGGATTAGGGCCTCACCCTTATAACCTCATTTAATTTTAATTACTTCCCTAAAGGCCCTATCTCCAAATATAGTCATATCAGGTGTTAGGGCCTTAACATATGAATCTAAAGAAGAGGGGTCTGGAGAGGTACCATTCAGTCTGTAACAGATATTTGTTATATATTGTTTATAATATTTAAAATATGAAATGTGAAAAAATGCAACCTGTGATTCAGATTTCATGGTTTCATCAATCCCATAAGTAATTCTGGAGCTGAAAAGGACTGGATTATGTTGGGCCAAACAGCCAGAACTTCAAAATCCATTTCACTCAGTCGCTCAACATGGCTTATAAAGGGAAAGAAAATGACTTTAAAGTAGCTCTCCAGAGCTAGAATAATCCCTGAAGTCACTGACTGGTGAAGATTCTAGTTTGATAACACTTCCAATACTAGGACAAATAATTTTCCTTGAAGGTGAAACTTGGTAGCATATCTCCATGTCTACCATAATCTACCACTCGTTTGAAATATGACTGAACTGCATGTAGCATTTTCTTTAATTGTGTGACCAATACATGGTGCTGCTTTCACCCACCTCTGGAACACGAGTTCAAGACTGGTGGAACTGCAGGAGAGTTAATACTAAGTTCCCTTTCACTATTTTGCTAAGGGGTTTTTGCTTCCTATCTCACCCTTGGACTCAATGACTTTGAAGGTCTTAGTTCCCAAAAGAAAATAACTTCCATCAAGAAGGGTGACATGAAAATGCAAGCTGAGATGCTCTTCGGGTCATTTGGGGCACATTATGCCACTAAAAGAGTAGTCAGAGAAGAAAGTAACTCTATTGGCCGAGAAGATTGTCCTTCTTGCTATGAGGAACCCAGGTTACTTAAACAATTTTGGGCCAATGCAACTATACGTAAAAGTCAGAGCACATCATGAATTCCTGCATCTAAAAGTAAGTGAAAATATCTTGACAAAGATAAGACCACTGGGGACTCAGGTCCATCATGAGTGAAGATTTGTATCACAGTCCTGGTAAAGAACCTCAGTTAGTCAAGGTATTGGCAGAAGGTAAGGGGGACATAAAGTAAATAATGTAAGGAGGATATTGTGATCATCAACTGTGGTCTCATGATCATTTATGGAGACTGACAGTGGCAACTCTGGATATTTTATCTCAACTATTTCTTCCTATTTCTTCTTCAATATTCTATTTGTGTATAAGTGGAATCTAATATCATAATCTAGGTCTATAAGGGAGCATACAGTAATTATACCACATTGTGATAATCCATGGCCGATGACACTATCCCAGATTTTCTTAATGGGAGAGAATGATGAGTGGAGACGTGGTTGGGTTTCACTGGTTATTCTCCATTTGCCTCTCCCAGATGTGTTTTACTCTCTGTCCTCCTCTGCCCATCTCTGTAGCCCACAGGGCTCTCCTTGAAGTTCCCCCATCATCCCAGATCTTTTGCCAGCTGACTTTCATTTGGAAAAGAGCATTGAGAAACACAGACATTCTATTGGAAGGTGGAATAAAACAGAAGTCAAAGTATTTCTTTCCTGCTCCCTCCATGCTGTAGTGACAAATGTTTGCTCTCTTAGATATTTCAGCATGTGTTGTTATTTTTTTTTAATCTTGACTCTATCCGTAGATCCTTAATCAAGAACTCAACATTTAAACAATCTGGGGTGGATTCCGTTTCCTGCTAGAACTGTAATTAGTACAGATATTTGAATTAATAGTATCCATGCAATGTAACACAGTCACCTTTAAATCAGTTAAGCTCTTTATACCAAAGTATCTATTGGCCACATTTAGTCATAGCCATACTGTTGATGCTTCTATAGTGATGGTGTTTCTAGATCCTCTGAAAGTGTCACTATACAAGTTAATCAAAGTCCATCTGTTCCTGATTAATTTGGTGTTGTTCTCAATGCAGGGTTTTAATCAATAGCCCTTTTGAATGTTATCTGCAACAGAAGGAAATCAGAAGAAAGGAACTCCTGTAGTAGGAAAGGGAGGCAATGGAAGTATCTTTTGACAAGGAATGCCCTCAAAACAAACCCATATTACAATCTATTATGTCAATTTAAAGATAAGAGACGACCTTAGAGGGTTGAAGGGATGAGTGCTGGTTCCCACACTTTGTAAGAGGCAGTAGATACAGTAAATGCGATCAGTAATACCATTAAACACTGTTCCCACTATTTCTATTCCATGTTAGGATCTAGGATTTTTTTTCTTTCTTTTCTTATTGCCACCTCTATTTCTAATGACCAATTCAAAGAGTAGAAATCTGTGTGGTTTTTGTTTGTTTGTTTGTTTTGATTAAACTGACCTTCTGCTTAGCTTTTACTTTAGCTCAGTTCAGAGTTTTTGGAATCATGTATATTTAGAATTGATACTTTAAGTGTCTTAGTCCAGTATGGACACATATGTGCTCAATAAAAGTAACCTCCTTGAAAATAAGACATTAGATTACAGGGATATGGGAGCAAAAAGTCCCTAACACCGTTTTTGTAACCAAGCTGTAACTTGTTACATAAAGTATGTGGGATTTGTAATCTCTTGTGCCATCATTCACTTTTATTAAATACCTTGGCTGCCACCTCAGGCATCCAGCTCCTCCTTACAAAGTTATTATTTCTTTACTATGGTTGACAGAATATTGATCAAATCTGCTTGTGGAGATCTAAATAACATCAGTAATATCAGTGAGTCAGTCATGTTATTTTGGAGATGTCTAGAGCATTTTTCCAGAACTAAAGTCTATAAATGAGGCTCTAAGAAGTAAACCTAGGTTGATATTTTCAACCGATAGATACACCATTATAGTTTAAGATTGTGGCACTGAAACTAAGCCTAAAGTAGTTCCATTATATCATGCAAAAAGGTATTTGAAACTTTTAATTTGATTACATGGAGATACGGTTTAGAAAGAAATTATATGTATTATCAGGCTGGCTGATGTTTTATCTATCTGGCTGACAAGCTCAAATTAGTGCACATGAACAGACTTTGCTTTTGTCTTCATGGAGTAGTCTCTGAAGACATCCTGGTAATAAAGAGAAAGGGACATACACAGAAAAGTTTGAATTTCCTAATATTCTAAGTTTAGATATCATTAGGACTGTGAAGTAGCTATTTGAAAGGATTCATTTCATAAATATTTGTTAAATCTTTTAATTCATTCCATAGATTTTTTTAGTATCTACTTTATGAAATAGGGTAATTTTTTATCCAGGTATAATTAATGCAGTGTTATAATTAGTTTTGGGTGTATAATACAGTGATTCAACAATTGTATAAATTACTCAGAGCTCATCACAATAAGCACACTCTTAATCCCCTTCATCTTTTTCACCCATCCACTCACCCATCTCTCTTCTGGCAACCATCAGTTGGTTTTCTATATTTAAGTGTCTGGCTTTTGGTCTCTTTTTCTCTTTGTTCCTTTATTTTGTTTCTTAAATTTCATATATGATTGAAATCCTATGATATTTGTCTTTCTCTGTCTGACTTATTTCACTTAACATTATACCTTCTAGCTCTATCTATGTTGTTGCAAATGTCAAGATTTCATTCATTTTTATGGCTGAACAATATCACTATATATACATATATACACATGTATATATATGTATATATGTATAATATATATGTGCATATATATTACATGCTATATATTTTTTCTTGTCAATTGATATTATATTTCTTGTCTGATATATATGTATCTATATATACACACACATCACCTCTTATTTATCCATTAATCTACCAATGGACATTTGGGTTCCTTCCATATCTTGGCTCTTGTAAATAATGCTGCAATAAGCAATAAGCATAAGGGTGTATATATCCTTTTAAATGAGTATTTTTATTTTCTTTGGGTAACTACTCAGTAGTGAAATTACTGGACCATATGGCAATCCTGTTTTTAATTTTTTAAAGAACCTCCATACTGTTTTTCACAGTAGCTGCATCAGCTTTCATTCCAACCAACAGTGCACAAGGGTTTTTCCTCCATATTCGTACCAACACTTGTTGTTTCTCACGTTTTTAATTTTAAGCATTCTCACAGGTATGAGGTGATATTTCATTGTGGTTTTGATTTGCATTTCCCTGATGATGAGTGATGTTGAGCATAATTTAATATCTCTGTTGACCATCTGTATGTGTTCTTTGGAGAAATATCTGTTCATATTTGCTGTTCAATTTTTTTTTTAAAGATTTTATTTATTTATTTGACAGACAGAGATCACAAGTAGGCAGAGAGGCAGGCAGAGAGAGAGAGAGAGGGGAAAGCAGGCTCCCTGACGAGCAGAGAGCCCGATGCGGGGCTCGATCCCAGAACCATGGGATCATGACCTGAGCCGAAGGCAGAGGCTTTAACCCACTGAGCCACCCAGGTGCCCTGCTGTTCAATTTTTAAATTGGATCATTAGGAGGGGTGGTGTTGAGCTGTATAAGTTCTTTATATATTTTTGATAGTAATCTGTTATCAGATATATCATTTGCAAACATCTCCCAATCAGTAGATTGTCTTAGTTTTGTTGATGATTTTCTTTGCTATACAAAACTTCTTATTGTGCTATTGTTCCAATAGTTTTGTGTTTTGTTTTGTTTTGTTTCCGTTGCCAGAGGGAACATATTTAGAAAAATATTTTTATGGCTGATGCCAAAGAAATAACTGTTTATGTTTTCTTTGAGGATTTTATGGTTTCAGGTCTCACATTTAAGTCTTTATTTCATTTTGAGTTTATTTTTGAGTATAGTGTAAGAAACTTGTCCAGTTTCATTCTTTTGCCTGTAGTTCTCTAATTTTTGCAATACCATTTGTAGAAGATACTTATTTCCCCTCATTTTATATTCTTGCCTTACTTTGTCATAGATTATTTGACCATAAAAACATGGGCTTATTTCTGGGAACTCTATTCTGTTCTATTACTCTGTATGTCTATTTTTGTGCCAGTATCATGCTATTTTGATTATTATAGCTTTGTAGTATATCTTGAAATTTGGAATTATAATACCTCCAGTTTTGCTCTTCTTTCAAGATTGCTTTGGCTATTTGGAGTCGTCTGTGGTTTCACACAAACTTTAGGATTACTTGTTCTAGTTCTGTAAAATATGCTGTTGTTATTTTAATAGGGATTGGATTAAATCTGTAGATTGCTTCTGGTAATACAGACATTTTAATAACTTTTCCCCCTATCCATGATTATGGAGTATCTTTCCATTTGTTTGTGTCATCTTTAATTTTGCTAACCAATGTTCTATAGTTTTTGGAGCATAGGTCTTTCACCTCTTTGGTTAAGTTGATTCCTAGGTATTGTGTTATTTTTGGTACAATTGTAAAGGGGATTGTTTTCTTAATTAATTAATTATATTTTTTAGCTACTTCATTATTAGAGTGTATATATGCAACATATTTCTGTATATTAATTTTGAAACCTATGGTTTTACTGAATTCACTTATCAGCTCTAGCAATTATTTGATAAAGACTTTTTAGGGTTTTCTACATATAGTATCATGTTATCTGAAAATAGTGAAAGTTTTACTTCTTCCTTACTAATTTGGATGTCTTTTATTTATCTTTCTGATCTGATTGCTGTGGCTAGGACTTCCAATACTGAATAAAAGTAGTGAGAGTCAACATCTTTCTCTTGTTCTTGATCTTATGGGACAAGCTTTCAGTTTTTCACCATTGAGTATGATATTAGTTGTGGTTTTTTTCACATGTGGCCTTTTTCACATGTGGCCTTTATTTTGCTAAATTATGCTCCCTCTAAACCTACTTTTTTGAGTTTTTATCATGAATCGATGTTGTGCTTCGTCAAATGCTTTTTCTGCATCTGAGATGATCATAGGGTTTTATCCTTTGTCCTATTAATGTAAAGTATCACACCCACTGATTGTGAACACTGAGCTATCCTTGCGTCCCTGGAATAAATCCCACTTGATTTTTTAAATGTAATGTAGTATTTGGTTAGCTAATATTTGTTGAGGATTTTTACATCCATGTTCATCAGAAATAGTAGAATTTTTCTTTTTCTTTTCTTTTTTGTTTTTGTTGTGGTGTCTTTTTCTGGTTTTGATATCAGAATAATGCTGGCTTTGTAGAATGAATTTGGAAGTTTCACATCCTATTCTTTTTTGTTATTGTTTCAAAACAGGTTATTAACTCTTCTGTAAATGTTTGGTAGAATTCACCTGTGAAGCCATCTGGTCCTGGACTTCTTTTGTTGAGTTGTTTTTTGTTTTTGTTTTTTTTTTTTAATATGGCTTCTACTTTACTGCTAGTAATCAGTCTGTTCAAATTTTTTTTTAAATTTTTTCCTGATTCATTTCTGGAAAGTTATGTTCCTAGGAATTTATCCATTTCTTTTTAGGTTGTCCAACTTGTTGGCATATAATTTTTTCATAATATTTTCTTATAATTCTTCATATTTCTATTTTTGTT
Organism: Mellivora capensis; assembly: GCA_004024625.1. Classification (NCBI taxonomy): domain Eukaryota; kingdom Metazoa; phylum Chordata; class Mammalia; order Carnivora; family Mustelidae; genus Mellivora; species Mellivora capensis. Next base: position 14,530 of record PISX010013573.1, on the reverse strand, counting down.
ATTTCTACTTTGTTTCTAACTTTATTTATTTGAATTCTCCTTCTCTCTTTCTCTCATTTCCTCTCTCTCTCTCTCTGTCTCTCAAGTCTGGCTAAAGATTTATCAATTTTCTTGATTTTTTCAAAGAACCAGCTCCTGATTTTAATGATCCATTAGTGTGTGTGTGTGTCTGTCTGTTTAATTTATTTCTGCTCTAATCTTTATCAACCTCTTCCTTCTACTGGCTTTATGGTTTATTTATTCTTTTTCTAAATCCCTTAGTTGTAATATTAGATTGTTTATTTTAGATTTTTCTTGCTTCTTGAGGTAGACCTGCATTGCTATAATCTTCTTTCTTAGAACAGCTTTTGATGTATCTGAAAGATTTTGGACCATTGTGTTTCCATTTTCATTTATGTCAACCTATTTTTTTAAATTTTCTCTTTGATTTCTTGTTTGCCCCTTCATTGTTTAGTAGCATGTTATTTTGCCTCCATGTATTTATGTTCTTTCCAGATTTTTTTTTCTTGCAATTGATTTCTAGTTTTAAACTGTTGGGGTAGGCAATGATGTATGGTATGATTTCAATCTTTTTGAATTCACTGAGAGCTGCTTATGGCCTATTGTGTGATATATTTGGGAGAATGTTCCACATGAATTTAAAAAGAATGTGTAATGACACCTGGGTTGCTCAGTTGGTTAAGCATCTGCCTTTGTTTTTGGTCATGATCCCAGGGTCCTGGGATTGAGTACCACATCAGGTTCCTGCTCCATGGGGAGGCTGCTACTCCATCTCTCTCTGCCTGCTAATCCCCCTGCTTGTCCTCTCTCTCTCTCAAATAAATAAGTACAATATTAAAAAAAAAAAAAAAAAAGAAGCACATCCTGCTATTTTTTGATGGAATGTTCTGATTATATCTGGTTCAATGTGTCATTCAAAACAACTGTGTCCCTGTTGATATTTTGTCTGAATGATCTATCCATTGATATAAGTGGGGTGTTAAAGTCCTCTACTGTTATTGCATTAACATATCAGTTTTTTCCTTTATGTCTGTAAATAGTTGCTTTATGTATTTGGTGTTCCATGTTGGGGGCATAAATATTTACAATTGTCACAGCTTCTTGTTGGATTATTCTCTTTATGATTATGCAGTGTCCTCTTTGTCTCTTGTTAAAGTATTCTTTTACTCCTAAGTCTATTTTGTTTAATATAAGTATTGCTAATCAGGCTTTCTTTTTGTTTCCATTTGCATGATATTCTTTCACTTTCAATCTGCAGATGTCTTTAGATCTAAAATGAGTCTCTTATAGGCAGCATGTTGATAGGTCTTGCTTTTTTATCCATTCAATCACCCTGTATCTTTTGATTGAAGTGTTAAGTCCATTTGCATTCAAAGTTATTATTGATAGGTGTGGATTTATTACCATTTTGTTACTTGTTTTATTTTATTATTTTATTTTTTTGTAGTTCTTCTTTGTTCTCTTCTCCCTTTCCCTGTGATTTGATGGCTTTCTTTATTAATATGCTTGGCTTCCTTTCTCTTTGTTTTATGCACATCTAGTACAGTTTTTGACTTGTAATTACCATTAAGTTTATATATAACATCCTTTGAATATAGTAATCTATATAAGGTTCATGGCCGCTTATATTTAAACACATTCTAAAAGCACTAAATGTTTACTCCCCCCCAATTTTATGTATATGATACCATAGTTTACATACTTTTATTCTGTTAATTACTTGACTTATTTTCATAGATATAATTGATTTTGTTGTCTGTGTGCTTTAATCTCTGTTCCAGATTTATAAGTGATAATCTACTACTTTTATTGTGTTTTTATTTACATGTGAAAAATTTCCCCTTCCTGACTTTCTTACTCCTTATTATGGCCTTTTCTTTCCACTCAATGAATTTCTTTTCATGTTTATTTCTTTTCATGTTTCCTAGACGGCTGGTACAGAGGTGATATACTCCTTTAATTTTTGTTTGGGAAACTCTGTATCTCTCTTTCTATTCTGAATAATAAGCTTGCTGGATAGAGTATTCTTGTTTGTAGGTTTTTTTCCTTTTGATGAATATATCATGCCACTTTCTTCTGGCCTACAAATTTCTGCTGAAAAATTTGCTACTGAAAAATTCACTGCTAGCCTTATGGATTTTCCCTTATTTGTAACTGATTTCTTTTCTCTTCCTGCTTTTAAAATTCTCTATCACTACTTTTTGCTGTTCTAATTTTTATGTGTCTTACTGTGGATTTCCTTGGCTTGAATTTGTTGAGAGCTCTCTGTGCGTGCTGGATCTGGATATCTGTTTTCTCCTTTAAATTAGGGAAGTTTTCAACTATTATTTCTTCAAATAAATTTCCTGCCACCTTTTCTCTTTATTCTCCTCCTGTGATCCTTATAATACAGATATTATTATGCTTAATGGCATCGCTGAGCTTCTTTAATCTATTCTCATTTTTTATTATTCTTTTTTCTTTTTACTGCTCAGTTTTGGTGCTTTCCATTACCCTGTCTTTCAGTTCACTGATCCATTAATGCTTCAATTTCCTCTAGTCCACTATTTATTCCCTATACTGTATTTTTTATTTCTGTTAATGAATTCTTCATCTCTGATAGGTCTTTTTTTATATTTTCTGTCTCTTTGTTTAAGGTTTACTGTGATCCTCCTCTCTTTTCTCAAGTCCAATTAGTATCATTATGACCATGATCTTGAATTCTTTATGAAGCATATGGCTTATATCCTTTTCATTTAGCTCTTTTTTGTGATTTTATCCTATTCTTTCATTTAGGACATATTCCTCTGTCTCGTCATGTTGTCCAACACTCTGTATACGTTTTCATATACTAAGAAAATCAGCTATGTCCTGATCTTGAAAGTAGTGGCTATATGAAGTCTTGTGGTTCCCTGTAATATAATATCTTTTGTTCACCAGAACCTGACACTTCAGGGGTATCTCATATGTGTGTTATATTTACATTACTATTGTGACTTATCCACATTTGTCTTCAGTCCAGTTATCTGCAATGACCCCCTTTGCCTGTTGCAGGAAAGGTTTGGCTCTGGTGATATTAAGGGGCCAGACTGGGATCTTCTTGGATGGTAGCTGGATCAGACCAGATGTATTCCCTCAGCCTGTTTGCCAGGGCTGTGGATACATTGAACTGCAAGATGTTCTTCCTGCATTGTCCTCTGAGAGGCTTTTCTTGGTGGGCAGGGCCTGCAGTTAGACCAGATCAACATCTGTGTGTTGTTCCCAGTCTGTCTCTTGGGGTTTTAATGGTCCCAATAACAGGGCTTTCTCCTTGTATTGCCCCCTGTGATGTTTTTGATGGTGGGCAAGGCTGGTCATCAGATTAGCTGTCTGTCCCCAGCCTGCTGTTGGAGCTGCGATCAAATTGTTTTGTTGATCTTCCCCTCTCGCTAGGGCAGGAGTCATTTTGGAGTGGTGCTGGCTGCTGTTTGGGCTGCTTGCAGGAAGAAACCTGTCAGGAGCTTCTTTGGAGGGACTTCTGCTGAGCGGAGTGGGTTGGATGGGCTGGATCCACAGAAGAACATGTCACAGAACACAGTAAGTAAGCTAGGTGTATAGTGTTCATGCTTTTTTCTGCAGGTGTCTGGTTATATAAACTGGGTTTCTTGGGGGTGGTGGTGAGAAATTGTGCACCCCCCAGGACGTTTGTCTTTGGAGATATCTCCTAAAAATCACCTGTTCCTCCAGCACACATTCTGAGATTAGCAAATAAATATTTTTCCCAGGTACAGCAGGCACTTTAAAACTATACTTTAGCTGGGTGAATGTTTAGTTTTACTTGCTCTTTAAGGGAAGGGACTCACCCTCTAGTTTTCTCAGAGCTAAGCCAACTGATTTTTAAAGTACCCATAGTTAAGCCCCTCTGGTTGTAAAAAAACAAACAAACAAACAAACAAAAAAAAACTCGTGGAGTTAAGCCCCACTGATTTTTAATGTCACATTATGCGGACTCATCTTTCCAATGGGGGCACCTAGTGCTGGGGATGCCTGCTGTGGGGTCATTCCTCTCCCTCCTCTGTGCATGTTGTGTCCAAGTTTGTGCTTAGTCTTGCCAGGAGTTTAATTTCCAACTGTGTTTCTGACCTTCCTACTCTTTTCAGTGTGAACTCCTCCTGATGATTAACTGTGGAGAGTCTGTCCTGCCAGTCTCCAGATTGTTTTCTGGGTTAGTTGCACTGAAGTGACTGTTATCTAAGTGTATCCATATAATGAGGTGAGCTTAGGATCCTCCTATTCTACCACATTCCCATGCTTCCCCTGAAATTGGATAATATTTGAGTTTTTACTGAGAAAGCAGGTTCAGTGCCAAAGATTGCATTTAACCTTGAAAATAATATTGCACAATGTCCAGTGTGAATTTGACAGCTTTATAATCTAATTCTTCATTTTTTTGTATACTTATAAATGAACATCTTCTTCATTTAGATTTTATCTTCCCAATAAGGCAAAGTACACAAAATATATAGTGTGTATCATGGTCCATTAGGGATAGTATACTTAGCAATGACTATTTATAATAATTTAAAAATTATGGCATCTATGGAACATTACCATACTACCATGAATTGAGCTAAGTGTCTCACATAATTTTTACTTATCCCAACAGCCCAAGTCTGGTACTTGTTCCCTTCTTATAAGTGAAGCAACTAAAGCTAATACATTATATGAAACTTGTTTAAGGTCCACAGGGTGGGGCACCTAGGTAGCTCAGTTGTTCAGCAGCTGCCTTCAGCTCAGGTCATGATCCCAGGGTCCTGATAGAGCCCCACATCGGGCTCCCTGCTCAGTGGGGAGCCTGCTTCTCCCTCTCCCACAGTCTCTGCTTGTATTCCCTTTCTCGCTGGGTATCTATCAAATAAATAAATAAAATCTTTAAAAAAATAGAATAAAAAAATGAGGTCCACAGGGTGTATTATTGGGTGGCATTAGGACTTCAACAGATGTTTGCCCTCAAAAGTGATGCAATGCATTGAGCCCTAATGTTAATGCACATTTCCTGCTACTGTTCACTCCAAGACAGCAGTGAAGTTAGAGGCCTTTGCTTGTCTAGAGCTCCTTTTGCCACAGCCTCAGGATGATGGTGGCTGGGTAGATGGACTCTCCAGCAAATGGAGAAAGAAAGCACTCCTATTGCACTCAAAGCAAAATGGAAAATTTCATGGTAGAATCATCTCCAAGGGAAACAACATACATGTAGAAGTCTTGTTTATAATGGTAAGGAACAGAAATCTAGACTCCAACTCCAACTGATTACTCCTTTTACTGACAATTTGTCCACAAATCCAAGTAAGTAAAATTCAGCATAACCCCTTCCCCATTATCAATATCTTCTTTATACAAAAATAATTTTCCTATCCCATTATTGATTTTTTAAGAAACATCAGACAATTGCAAAAGATTACATTTATTAAGTTACATTATCAAAAGAAAATGTATTTACACAGAAGGCTAGAATTTAACGTTAGAGATGTTGGTCCTTTTCATTAATACGAATTAACAGCATGACACAAATCACTAAATAACATGTGATTATTTGGTAATGAGTTATAATCATTAGTCATTTCCCAAAGAGTAAATTAAGTATTCATTAGAAAAAACTAATCACTATTAATTGCATTAGTCATTTCAATTAAAAGGCAGAAAATGTATTTTTATGTGAATCTGGAATTATTTTAGCTTCCATCTTTGGAAAGTATCAATTCTCTGGATTTTTAAAAAATAAAAATAAAATGAACATATGGAAATTTATATATATCTTATTTCTACAATGTTTGAAAACTAACTGAAGTAATTTATGTGGCCATTATTAGTCTTATGTGAAGTTGTAGAGCCTAGAAAATTAATTCCGTATTTCCAGAAAAAAATATAAAATCTTTTTCTGTAACCATGCAATGATTTGTAAGATACATCTCTCAAATATTAACATTTACATCTGTATGATGAGTGACAATCTAATTTTCTCAGTACAATTTTATGACAAACCGATGGTTAATTTTGTGTATCAATTTCACTGGACCGTGGGATGGTCCCTGAGATCTGAAGACATTTTCTGAAAGTGTCTTGAGAGTTTTCCAGTGGAGACTGGTATATGAATTGGTGAAATGAGTAAAGTAGAGTGCTGTCCCTTATGTAGCCCTGTGTACTTAAAGTGAATAAAAAAGGTGGAGGAGGGGAGGAGATACTCTCTTTGTCTGAAAGCTGAGCTGGGATAAAGGTCTGCCTTTAGCACTCCTGGTTTTCAGGCCTTCAGATTCAAAGTGGGATCCACACTTTTGGTTCTGCAACTTTCGGGGCTTTGAACTAGACCATTAGCTTTTCTTCTCCAGCTGGCAAATAGCAGGTCTTGGGACTTCTCAGCTTCCATAATCTAATATCTGTGGGTTCTGAATTCACTCTTTGTATGATTATATTTAAAGACATGAATGGCACTATTCCCTTTAGTAAAGACACCATTGATCCATGGCATGAGATGGCAATAGTTACATGGGAAATATCTGCATTGAACACACCTAATCTATCACTTTTCAGAAACAAAGAGCAAGGTGACTCTATATATGATACTGTAGAACATTTAGCATCAAATATAATGATGTTGGTTTATTTCTCCTAATGTTTTGGACAAAGTAGAGAATGAAAAGGATGAGCTCAGGGATTCAGGTTCTTAGCTCAAGTGCCACATAAATGACCTCAAAGCCTATGTGTGTCCTGAAGGAAATCCTTATCTCCTGTAGCTAACTGCAGGACTAAAGTGGTCAAAATCAAACGCAGAATTCTATCTTTGATTGGCTGAATTATAAAGCAATTTGAATTTTTAGCCTTGTGAAGTATCTACTATTAAAGAAAAAACGTTGATTAGGAAAGAATGGGATCAGGGTGCCTGGTTGGCTCAGTCACTTAAGGGTCTGCCTTTGGCTTTGGTCATGATCTCGGGGTCCTCAAATCAATCCCTGTGTTGGGCTCCCTGCTCAGTGGCGTCTGCTCCTCCCTCTCCCTCTGTGCTCTCTTTCTCACTCTCAAATAAACAAAATCTTTAAAAAGGAAGAAAGGAAGAAAAAAAGAAAGAAAGATCTTATAAACTGGATTTTCAGGAAGACCCTAATGAAGCTGAGGACATTGAGACCCTCATTTCAATGGCTCATTTCAATGAGCCTTCTCTCTCAGGGTAAGTGTCCTCACTGCCACCAGTGCAATGGCATCCCTATCTGCAGTGATATTAGATGTCTTTTCTGCCTCTGCCTGAGGTGTCTGAGAGGATTAACCTTGTATTGCTTAATAAAATGGCTATGGACTCTCCTGAGACAGTTCCCTTGCAAGAAAAGCCCCATTCTGATGATGATGCACTGTCATGCCACCTCTCTGCCTCTAGACCCTATAAGGAGACTTAAGTCCCAGTGGACCTTTAAGGGTAAAGTACAAAATGTGATCCATAAGGATGTGGGCTACACTTGAAAAGTGCTACTTGAGTTTAATTTACACAGACAAGAATTAAACATGTGTAGGAATGGATATCAAAGGTGTGGGATAATGGTAGAAGGAACATTAAGTTGTATCAGACCAAATTTATTGATATGGGTTTACTAAGCTGAGATTCTTCATTTAATGGGCTAACTTAGTGAGTTAGAAAGCACTCTAAAATTTGTTTGGTTGGCTGAAACATGAACCAAAAGATGGCCTATGGTGAGAGAGTTGGAAATTCCCTGTGGTTTAATGTAAAGAAAGGGATGGAAAGGCCTAGGAAATTGGAATATTAGAGTGGATTTTTCATTTAATACCTGCTCACTTACATTGGGAAGATCCAGAAGATAGGTCTTCTGTCACAATTGTAAGAAATTAATGTGAGGGGTGCCCCAGCATCTTTGAAGAGCATCATGATCCCTCCTCTATGTAGGTAAGACCTCACAATGGGAACTCTAGCCACTCAATTGGGAAACCTAAATAAAAGGAGGGTAATTTGATCTGGTTTCAGGGGCCAAGAGGAGACACTCAGATGCCAAGATTAGGGTGCAGGTAATGGACAGCAGAGTCAAAGCAAACCTATGGTGTTAGCTAGTTGATCATTGTATTCCTAGAAGTGAATGGATATGATGCCTGATAAGGGAACAGAAGGCAAACTGAGCTCATGACAGTTTTTAATTGACACAAAATTTACATAACACTAAACTGACCACTTTAAAGGAAGAAGTTCAGTGAGTAGCACTTAGTGTTTAGAACTTACAGTGTTTGTACAACAAACATCAGATCAGTTTCATTCAAAATATTTCTATCACTCTGAAAAGAAAACCAGGACCCCTTAAGCAGTTGGTCCCCCTTTATCCCTCTCCTCTTCATGCATCTGACTGTATGAATTTACCCATTCTGAATATTTCATATAAATAGAATCATAAAATATGTGATGTTTGTGTCTATTTTCTTCTACTTAGCCTGATTTTTTGAGGTTTATCACATTATAGCATATATCAGTACTTCATTTTTTTTTTATGGCTGAATAATAGTCTGCTATCTGTATGGACCACAATTTGTTATCCATTCATCCACTGGTGGACACTGAGGTTGTTTCTACCTTTTGGCTGTTGTTAATAGTACTGCTATGCATGTACATGTATTTATCAGCTTTCTTTTCTTGTAGGCATATATCTAGGAGTGGAATGACTGGTCATATGATATTTCTATGTTTAACTTTTTAAAAAAAATTTCTGTATAAGTAACACACAATGTTATATTAACTTCAGGTGTACAATATAGTGACTCAACAAGTCTGTACATTGAACTACGCTTATACAAGTGTAGTGACCATCTGTCACCATACAAGGATCTTACAACACCACTGATCATAGTTTCTATGCTGTACCTTTCATCTCCATGCCATAAGTGGAAGCCTGTACCCCTCCCTATCACCCATTTTGCCCATCCCCATGCCTCTTCCCCTTTGGAAACCACCAGTTTGTTCTCTGTGCTTATAGGTCTGAATCTGCTTTTTGATTGTTTATTCATTTGTTAACATTTTGAGGAACCACCTCCTTTCTACAGTAGCATCACAATTGTAAGGTCCTATCAAGAATGTAAGACAGTTACAATTTCTATACGTCCTCACTAACACTGGTTAGATTCCACTGCTCTGAGGTGCAGTAATCTTTCAATGCTAAGCCAGACTGTTATAGCTTTGCCTTTGCCATCACCTCCTGCTTCTGCAGGGCTCACATGCAAACCTATAGTCCTCTCCCATTTTTGTTTATGAGCATATATCCAAAGCTGGGCAAGCATAATGCATTCTCTATCTCCCTGGTGTATGTGGCAATTGTTTTGAATCTTTATTCCTGCAAAAGACTTTTTTCTCTGCCTCCTCTTTCTCATGCTTGAGTATACTTGATTTTTGTCCTGTGTGTTGCTCTTGCCCTATGTGGCCAGGATAGTATATTCTGTAGACATTCTGACAACCTGGGCTACCACCTGGGAAGCTGCTCCAGCCTAAGGGAGGAAAAAAAAAAAAAAAGTTAGTCTCTGTGCCTGTCCCTTAGGGAAAGGCTGAAAGGTGAAAATACAATGTTTTAAGTGTATGTTTTAAGAACCACAAAATTTTAAAACACCAGGAAGCTACATCAGGAACATAGGTCATCATACCTACAGCTACAGACACTATCACTGCCTGGAGAATGGATGATGGTAGGCAAGTGAACAGAAATGTCACACTTTGTTATCAAAAATCCCCCCCCCACTTTCTTTTAATTAAGCAGTTCTCTGATTGCAGCAGTTTATGATTCAATTCTAGAGTTCCAGAAAGATTGATTTTAAAAATCTTCTTTGATGTGAAATTCTCCTATATATCCTTAAAAATTTGTTCTTTGCTTTCAAGTTTTAAAATTAACTCTGAGCTGAATTCTTGTTACACTGCCCCACAAGTCAGGTCTTTCTAGGTCTTGCCCATCTCAGGAAGTGGTAATTTTATTTTTCCTGTTTTATTTGTTTCCTATTTTATTTTTTCTGTTTATTTTTTTAATTTCCTGTTTTATTTGTTTCCTGTTTATTTTGTTACCCTACTGGAATATAAGGTATATAACATTAATATTTCTGTTTAGTTCATTTCTGTGAGCCTTACATTACAAAATATGATAGGCATTCAATTCATATTTGTTGATGTACAATTAAGTTATCTTTTCACAGACTTCACCATGATTCTTCTTACGAATAAATCACTTGTCATTAACATTGTAGTTTTTGTCTCTCATTGCATCTTATTATGTATGTTTTTAAATAGCTATAGCATTAGTCTGCAAGTGCCTTGAGAATACTCTTTTGTTTACCTAACATAATACCTTACCAGGAAAAGAGATGCTCAGCTATTATTAATGGCTTTTCAAATCTCCAGCTGGATTTTTTTAGAATCCAGGATTGTTATTTATAAAAAAACCATGAATGGGCACTGTCTAAATAGCATGGCTTGTCCTCCAGAATGTCTTTATTCTATAGGTAGTCATTTAAAATCAATCTATGTTAGGGCACCTGGATGGCTTAGTGGGTTAAGCCTCTGCCTTTCACCCAGGTCATGATCTCAGGGTCCTGGGATTGAGTACTACATTGGGCTCTCTGCTCAGCAGGGAATGTGCTTCCCTCTCTCTGTCTGCCTCTCTGCCTACTTGTGATTTCTCTCTATGTCAAATAAGTAAATAAAATCTTTAAAAAAATAAAGTCAATCTATGTTCATTTTATTACTAGATTCTTTTTTTTTTTTTTTAAGATTTTACTTATTTATTTGACAGAGATCAGGCAAGAGAGGCAGGCAGAGAGAGAGAGGAGGAAGCAGGCTCTCCACGGAGCAGAGAGCCCGATGTGGGGCTCGATTCCAGGACCCTGGGATCATGACCTGAGCGGAAGGGAGAGGCTTTAACTCACTGAGCCACCCAGGCGCCCCACTAGATTCTTAATTATTAGTAATTTTTACTACTTACTCTTCTCCTCTCATAAAATAAGGTCCAACAGAGTACTATTATATTTATCAGTTTTTGTGTATAACTCCAGCTACATTGCTTATGTACAATACTTACTGAAAATAATCCAGGGTCGGGGGGAAATGAAGCAAAAATTCATTTCAAGGAACTAGAATATAAATGATCTTTTCTTTTCTTTTTTTTTCCTTTAATTTGTAGAGTTCTATTGTTTAGAAATGCCACAGTCCTTTTTATGGGCTGAGAGTAAAACCTTTTATTGATATTTAATCCTTTTTAGTCCTCTTTTTATTTTTGATGGTTTTTCAGTAGTAGATTGGTATCAAAGGAAAAACAAATGCAACTAAGACAAAAATGTAGTTAGGAGATAACCAAAACAAACATTTAGACCACAAAATATTTCACATTATTATTAGTGGGACAAAAATGAGAACAAACATTTATAGTATGGAAATTGACAATAAACATTGATGTACTGATATTATGAGTATTAAAATAGTGTAAGAGACTCAATCTCATGAAAAAACTGAGGGTTGCTAGGGAGTGGGGACCTACGGGAGTAGGTATAGGGTGGCTAGGTTATGGACATTGGGGAGGGTATGTGCTATGGTGAGTACTGTGAAATGTGTAAGCCTGATAATTAACATACCTGTACCCCTGGAGCAAATAATACATTATAAGTTAATTAAAAAATAAATAATTGAGTTTTTCATTATATAATGTTAATTTAAAAGGATCAAAATCTAACATATTTTGTGACACTTATTTTGTTTGAAAATCCTTAACACAATAAAATTGGAAGAATATGCATCAGTAATTCTAAAAAGGTAATTCAGGGACTCTAAAAATGTAGATGACATTTATTTCATAATTTTACATTATTAAATGTCCAAATCATCCATAATGTACTTTCCTTTTTTTTTTTTTTTCTATTTTTTCTGTCTGTTTTCTGTCCAGGGCTTTATCTATATTGAGCACTCTAACACCAAATGTGGGCCTGGGATCTTTACATTCATTTTTTATTAAATCTTGTGAACTAAATGAAGGCCACCCAAATAGAAACAGAGGCTATTTATCCAGAGGTTGCATTTGGCAGAACCTGAAATGTAGGAAGATGAATGGGAAAGCCTTAGAGTTTTAAAAAAAAGAAGTTTCTGATGTGTTCTGATTGGAGATCATTGCTGTAGGGGAGCAGGAATGGGCTAAGTAGAAGCAACATTTGGCTTAAGGAGTGTCTTTGGCTTTCCATGGTTGATCCTGAATTGGACATAATAGCAAAAATAGGAAAACTGGCAATTCTGGACCAAGTGCTGATTATCCTGGGCTGGTTGTTACAGGGGTTGTTGGTCAAGTTTCCTATTATCACATACGATCTGTCATTGCCCATTTGTGTGTATAGTGTCTCAATCTTTACAACTAAAGGTATGTTTTATGTAATGTATGTTTTATGACACAGACATAATGTACAGTCTTATTTTTCTTTTTGAAGAAAAAAAATTCAAAAGATACAGTATATGTATTTGTATGGGTTATTGATCTAATCTAGGTAATCCTATATTAAAAATGTAAAGGCTACTATAAATCTCATTATGTTCATGATTTATCTCTTCATTCATTCAATCTAGCAAATATTTTCCAAATATGTAGAGTATGCCAATTACTATGCTAGATACTGGGGCTATATTGTTGAGGGAGATAGACATAAACCTGCTCTCAGAGACTTGCATTTCTCATGACTGTTAAAGCCTGACCTATATCCTTCACTTGGTAGACTGTGTGCACTTTAAGGCAAGGCTACGCCATAATAGTTTTTTGTTGTTGTTGTTGTTGTTGTTTTGTTTGTTTTTTTAAATGCCACAATAGTTGTATCTCTAGCACTTGACATTGGCTGATTCAGTGGCCACATGATTCACATGATTTTTAAATGATTATATGAAGTAGTATTTTTAAAACTCTAAAACCCAGTGTAAGTTTTCAGGTAAACACTGGCCACTAATGGAATTTGTAGGAGGTAAAATACAATTGTAAGATATGCATAGGTAACACCTGCTGCAGGAACTTCTTAAGGTGCCAACTCTGATTTTCTTGCTGTGAAAGAAAATTGTTTTTATGCTGTATTACTATGATAGATAAGAAAGTAAGACTGAGGGGTCACCTGGGGATTCAGTCAGTTAAGTGTCTCTGCCCTCAGCTCCTGGGATGGAGCGCTCTAGAGGGCTCCTAGCCCAGGAGGGAGTCTCAGTTGATTAAATGACTGCCTTCACACATATCAGATGTACTTCAGAGCAGTCTGACACTATTCAGTATCATTAATTATAAAATGTCATTACCTACTCTTACTCTAAACAGAAAAACAATTGCTTGAAAGGTTTGTCAGTACAGAGATCTCTCAAATTATTGCCCATGAATTAGGCACAATGTGAATACTTGTGCAAATCCTCTAGGTAATTCATTGTAAGGGTGTTTTGTTTTGTTTTGTTTTTTCTTTCTGGGACATGGTATCACTATTGGGTAGTCATCAATATCTTAGGAGGGAATTCTAAAGTATTTTTCACTGTCTAAATTTTTCACATAAGCAATATATAATTACATGGTTACTATATAATCACTGTCACAATAAAGTAATTGTTGCATCATTGTTATTGTCTTCCTTCTCTTTTTTTAAATTTTTTTAAAAATTTTTTATTAACATGTAATGTACTGTTAGCCCTAGGGGTACAGGTCTGTGAATCGCCTGGTTTACATACTTCATAGAACTCACCATAGCACATACCTGCCCCAATGTCCATAACCCAACCAATCTCCCTACCCACCTCCCCCCATCAACTCTCAGTTTGTTTTGTGAGATTAAGAGTCTCTTATGGTTTATCTCCTTCCCGATCCCATCTTGTTTCATTTTTTACATTCCCTACCGCCCAAACCCCCCACTTTGCCTCTAAACTTCCTCATATCAGGGATATCATATGATAATTGTCTTTCTCTGATTGATTTATTTCACTCAGCATAATACCCTCTAGTTCCATCCACATCATCACATATGGCAAGTTTTCATTTCTTTTAATAGCTGCATAGTATTCCATTGTATATATATACCACATCTTCTTTCCATTCATCTATTGATGGACATCTAGGTTCTTCCCATAGTTTGGCTATTGTGGACATTGCTATTATAAACACTTGGGTGCACTTTCCCCTTCAGATCCCTATATTGTATCTTTAGGGTAAATACTGAGTAGTGCAATTGCTGGGTTGTAGGGTATCTCTATTCTCAACTTTTTGAAGAACCCCCATGCTGTTTTCCAGAGTGGTTGCACCAGCTTGTAATCCCACCAACAGTGTATAAGGGTTCCCCTTTCTCTGCAATCCTCGCCAACATCTGTCATTCCCTGACTTGTTAATTTTAGGCATTCTGACTGGCATGAGGTGGTATCTCATTGTAGTTTTGATTTGTAGTTACCTGATGCTCAGTGATTTAGAGCACTTTTTCATGTGTCTGTTGGCCATCTGGATGTCTTCTTTGCAGAAATGTCTGTTCATGTCCTCAGCCCATTTCTTTTTTTTTTTTTTTTTCT